>WBMY01001481.1:63074-88678 GCA_013397315.1 Donacobius atricapilla
ACCCAACACAGCCACCTGACACCCCTCTCATTCTGTACAATATAAGTAATGTTTAGGCTAAATCTGATTATCCTCATCATTGTGATACTAACATAGGCTTAAGTGTCTGCCCTTTAAGTAACAGTTACTCCTCAGTAATTTCTGACTTCTACTGTGATCAGTGCTATTCATCTTCACAGCAAAGCAACCACATGAATATCTTCAAGGCTGAATTGAAAGTATTTCTCTACAAACTCTTCAGTGCAGAGCTGTGGTTAGGTATTATGTTTATGTACTTTTTAAAGTAAGTTTTAATATGAAAAGACCTAATTCACTATTTGCAGCACATAGTGTCAGACCATTATTTCCAATGTAATAGCTGTTGATAAAAATGAAATGAACTGACCTATTAGACTATGAAACAACTCATACAAAACTAGATGACTACACAACTGTGAGGAATGCTTTCTCTTTTATGTGGAATTTCCATTGTACTCTGCATGGCTACCTGTTATTCCAGTTAATGACCCACAATAGCACTAGAAAATGAGGTATGTTCTAACAAAGCTAACAGCTAAAAAAAAATTTAACAATTATATATATATTATCACCTAGCAGAGATGGCTAGCCTGTTTCAGGTTTACTGGAGTCCCTTCCTAGTACAACAGAATTATTTTGCTAAGTAGAGGACAAAATGTAGTTCATAAGCAGAAGCTCCATGAGAGCAGCCAATGACTGGCTCCCTGAATACAGTCCTTCGTGTATTTTGCTGTAAATGGGAACTATTTCTCATTACATGCAGGAATCCTGAGTGTGAAAATACCACATATCAGCAATTTCTTGTGTTGGCTGTGCTTTACAGTATAAACTTCTTGTTGTACAATAAGTAGCATATCATGGCAATAAAACAGTTCACTCCTTTGGACACAAAAAAACAAGCTATTGTTTTGGAAGAGGAAAAAAAAAAACCCTGTGATTTATAAGAAGACACCAAAAATGCAAGAAACAACCATGAAAATCATTAAGTAGGTTTACAAAGTAGTTATGGCAATCTCCGATTTGACTGGCATTTATAATCAACTATGAACACATCCTTCAGTGTTTTCCACGAGCGATCTGGTGTCCAAAGTGACACCTACCCACTTGCTCTAGGCACTCTTAGCATCATTCTGACAACCATTCTGACACTGAACACAACTAAAATATGCTTTGAAATGATGATGGGAAATCTCCCACTGAATTGGTATATAGACATACATTGTTTATGTACTGTAACTCTATCTAGTATCCTAATAACATTATAAATAATTATGCAAATATTAATAAATGTCTTCATACAATACCAATTACTACAAATTATATGAAGTTATATGTATTATTAATCACACGTTATTTTATTTTACTTTGTTAAACAGTCTTTTAAAATCCATTTGTTTAAACAGGTCGCTTAATTAAATTATGTTTATACACATATTCATCATGCAGAAGCATCTTGCTTGTGGTCACACCTCCTAATGGTCCTCCTAACTTAGGGGAGCTTTAGAATTCAGTATTCCTAATTGCTTTACAGGCCACTGCAATATTATTGAAATTACCTTTATCTGCACCTGTAAGTATTTATAAATTTGAGAATTTAAATGGTCAGTATTTCAAGTAGCCTTAAAGCAATTTAGAATTTCCTTTATTGCCCAGTATCTTAATCCCATACACATGGGATCTAAAACACAAACCCAAATGGAGTTACTTAAAACTATGAATCTAAAATAGTAAACATGCATCTCTAGGGAATTCTAGAGATATGTTCTCTAAGTCTATAAGAAGCTATCTGACAAACTATTTAAAAGATAAGGGTTTAAAAATGTTAAAACATTCATTTTCAGTAAGTACTGTGCCTTCACACTTCAACTAATGCATCACTTGTATGTAACATAGTGCTTTCACTTCTTTTGTTGTTCTTTTATCTATGTAGTAACAGAAGCTGTAAATAAACCCAAGGTTTCTTTTTCTAACTGTCTACAGAATACTACTGTGAAATCCAGTTTAAACTTTATATTTCCTGTTAAGCAAAGCAAATAAAAGTTGTTACAATCATGCAAAGTGCTACCAATGTAATATTAACAATGGCAGTAATGAAGTATAAGTAAAAATACCTGTATGTGAAAACAAAAGATAAAGAAAGAAAGAAAATTAAATGAATAGTGTGCATTGAGAGCCAAGGACAGGAGCAGCAGCAGCAAAGAAGTAAACAGAGAGAAAATGTGCTTGTATCAGCACTGTGCTGTGGATGACTTTTATTTAAAAGACAGCCTGTGATGAGACCAGAACAGAGATGACTCCTAAGCACAAAATAGCTGCATTGTGATAAAATGAAGATGAGAAAAAGGTTACAACACACTTATATGTGCTATTTCACTTCCTTTCAACAGGATGACAGACCACAGACATATGATAATCAAAATAAACAAAATATTGACAATGCTCAGCAGTCCTGCTTTAGATTTCAGGTGGATCAAATAAGGTAGAGCATGAAGCCAATATCCCATGTAACATAACCGCCTGTCCAAAACAGGGTCTGTCATCACCTGTCAAGAAGAAACCAGGTATCATAGTGAGACATCAACAGCTAGCATCTCTTGTCTTCTGTGCTGCCAAAATAACACTACCCAGACTACATGGACTCTTACGTTTTAATGCTGTGGCTATAGGGATAAGCCACTGTGACTGCATAGATAAAGCCTACTTTGGCTGGTTGGAAACTAACTGAGAGGAAAATCATCTTTCCCCAGGAGGTCTTCCATTCTTCAATAAGTAATTCTTATAACTGTATGATGCTCAATAATCGATAATCAAAGGCCTTGAAAAGGATTCCAGATTAGAGAGACATGATAGCTGATGTGAAACAGAAAATACCTGAAGAACACATGGTTTTTTTAACCTAAAGAAAAACAATGAATGTTTTTTAAATACAGAGAAATTAAATAGCTACCACAGCAAAAACTGTTCTAGGCAAAGTAAAACAAAATGTGAGTAACAATGAATAAAAAGAAGTAAGTTGAATACAGAAGTTCTTGCAACTACCAAAACACTTCGCTAATTTTTTTAAATTTAGTTGTTTTTATTCAGTTTAAAAATGGATTTTCTAGTTTCATCTACTTGCTGATTTGATTTTGTACAATATTGATACAAAATATAGTAACATCAAAGCCTAGAACAAGTGAAGAGATAAAAATCCAACTGTGGTCTGAAATAAAAGGAGACCAGAGTTTTGGTCCTGTTTCACTAAGCAGTAGCTCTGAGGCAAAGAGAATTTTTAATCACCACCACCTACACTCTAACAAAGTACTCTGACTTTTCTAAATAATCTGGAATCCATGAAGCAAAGAGGGAGGAAGAGACAAACGTACATTACAGGGCTACGAGCAAGGCAAGGAAGAAGAAATGGGGTCTATACGTATGTGTGCTGTACTGCACAAGGGCTGGTGAGGAGAGGGAAAAGCTGGACACATGGAGAGAAGGAATCCATGGGAGTGTCTGGCTCTTTCAGTGAAATGCCCAACAAGAGCAGATGGCACAGGCAGAAGCACACCAAGTTGCAGAGATGTAGAGACATATTAAAATGGAAGCAGGAAACTTAAGAGGATAAAGTAAGAAAGACAGAAACTAGAGAAGCAGACAGGGATCTGTCTAAAGAGAAACTGTAGGGTAGACAGATAGTGGCTTCACTAACCAGTAATAATTAAAAGATAACTGATTTGACTAGAGAAAAAAAGATAACTGAATAGAAAAATAAGCCAGACTGTCACTATCACTGCACCTTATCTCTAATTGGAATTTGACTGACCCTTTTTTTGTTGTTGTATTGATTCTGGACAGTGTGCAGTAAAGACTCAGGATGCGACTGCAACATAGGACTCAGATCTGAAATCTGCTCACAAAAGACAGCTACAGAGGATGTACAACCAATGGGTCAGATCATGTAAAACTTTGTTATTTTAGATGCTCTCTAAAGAGAAGCAATTAGAAAAAAACCCATGAATGATCTCTATAGACATCTCACTGCCTCCAGATGCAGCAAAGAGAAAAAACCACACTATGACAGATATAGCTGGACTATACCTGCAGAGATGCTTTGGCTTAACAGATACCAGCTGGACCAGCCTAGCTCAAAGTAGACACAGCGAGGATAGGTCAGATTCAAACCCAGACACAGGACCTCAGCCAACCCCTCTGAAGCATGGATGCACCCATATCACTGGCCTGTGAGCCAGGAGGAGTTGCGACCCTTGAACAAGCACGTCTGTAAGCACAGGAAATTTGAAAACCCTATGAAAGGGGCTGCCGGACCACAAACAAGCCTTTTGCCACGTGATCCTCAGCATATGCCGCATCCCCGTCTCTGACTCAACAGTGACAACACACCAAAGTAGAAAATGCAGCCTCTGAATCGCACAATGTGAAACTAAAATCTCAGATATTTCCCAGCATCATTCAGCATTTCAGGCCTGTGTTTGAAATCAGTAGCACCTCAGAGACAGAAAGTCTAATCTAAGGTTCAGGTAAGCCATGATATACATTTACTTCAGCTGCTCTTAGCATCTGCTCTCTTTTATCCAAGAAGATGATTGATTTAGCAGAAAAGCTCAAGATAATATGGATATTGTACTTCATATTAATAAATAAATAAAAACATCTCAGTCTCAGAACTGAGTTTTTAGTTATAAACGTGCTTACTGGCTCCAGTGCAAGTAACAAGAGAATACACAAAGTCAGCTGTGATTTGGTGTTATACTCTGAATTATCACTACATGAAGAAAATAAGAGTAATTCCACAAAAGTTATTTAAGATCTAGTAAGTTGTATCAGCTCCTCAGTACCACCTATAATGGATCTGTAGGTACTTTATGCCCTGGAGCCGTCTTTTCCAAGAAAAGCAAAAAAGTGAGCCCGGTATGTCAGGAAGGCACCAGACTTTATTCGCACATATTTCTGACATAAGACACCCTATGGAAGAAGTGCTGTAACATACAGAAAGTAACAATGGAGTCATATTTCAGAAGAAAGGGGGTGAATAAATGAAGCTAGACAAAAGCCAAGTGCAGGCAGGCCAGCATGGACAGGGTTCAGAGGTAACCCCAGAGCTTGGGTTAAGAATCATAGAACCTCTTGGGCTGGAAAAGACTTCCAAGACCATCAAGTTCAACCTTCGACCAAACACCATCATGCCCAGTAAGCCATATCTCAAAGTGCCAGGTTTAGTCATT
This sequence comes from Donacobius atricapilla, assembly GCA_013397315.1. Classification (NCBI taxonomy): domain Eukaryota; kingdom Metazoa; phylum Chordata; class Aves; order Passeriformes; family Mimidae; genus Donacobius; species Donacobius atricapilla. The sequence goes on from WBMY01001481.1 coordinate 68,315, forward strand.
TTATGAGCACATCCAGGGGTGGTGACTCCAGGTACAGGCACAACAGAAATGACCATGCTCATTCCGGGTGTGCCTGGGAGTCAGGACAGGCCACATTCAGCAGTGCCACACCTAAGCTAATAAAACCTGTCACCTCTGACTTTTTTCTGCATCAGTGGCACAGGCAATTTGTATCCCAAATGATTCAGAACAGACCTCTATAGGTTACCTTATCCAGCTGCAAAGACAGAAGTTATGACCTTGCTGAACTACCTCTTGGAAGCTGGCTACACGTCTAGATATGAGTATAGTTGAAATCTAATTCTGACAATCTTCCCATGCTATTAGATTACTGGATATTTTCATAGCTGTTCATATGTACAGGCATAGCTCTACCTCTTTCCAGCTGCCAGCATTCAGAACATATCAACACAAATTAGATAAAACAAGGAACACAAACTCACTGTTAAGTTAAAAAGGAAGTTGCTTTTCTTAAAGCACGTATCTATTATGAGAAAGGAATTCTATGTTGGTATCAGGAAGGCACACTGGTACTCCAGATGCCTTAAGCACTCCAGTGAAATGTCTACAATGCATTAGTAGGAGAGTGAGAAATGTCTATAAATACACACTGGGGAGAGGGGGTGAGAATCAGATCAGAGCAGACCACTGCTATTAGAGCAGATCACTGAAAGAACAGACTAAATATGGTCTGTGGCCACAGAATGGATCAGGAGACAAGAGACAACTGCTGGGAAACTGTTTAGGACTGTCTGAGGCAAGGATATGGAACAGGAAAATCATCTAGTTTTCATAATATCCTAACATATCCTCATCATGGATCATATTAGCATAATGGATATGCTAGAGGAACCTATATTAAGACTCAACAGACAGGAGAGACACTTCAACTGCCTATATTTGAATGCCTGAGGTAGCAGAAATAAAATTATTCCAAAGTATTTTGGGGGTTTTAATTTTAACTATGTTGGTTATAAAAATGTTTAAATAAAAAACCCGAAGCAGAGAAAGTAGGTTACCAACTTGAGATTAAACATTTCAGCTTCTAAAGGGGCAGGTCACAAAACATGTGACTTCAAGCTTCCTTCTACTACCTTGAATCAAGCACTGGGTCTTGGGTTAAAATACAAGATGAAACCAAAAGCATGTATTCTACTGCCCTCTGTTGAAACTGGCTGGTGAGATGCTTTCTTTATCTCTTCCACAACCCCATCCTTCCTTCGGGGGAATATCTTCTGTCTCACTGAGTCTCACTGCATGACTGATAAAATTACATCATTCCACTGTGAGATGCTCCACCCAGTGGGAGAAGCCAAGGGTTCCTACCTGGATAAAAACCTGCGAGTCAGAACACCAAGGCAGCCTCTTTCCACTGGATTCCCAGAGGAAGACTGGACCTATCTCACCACCACTGGACCTGCAGAGGAACACCACCCTTCTACAAGATCATTGCTTCAACAGAACCACATCTGTCCCTCCAGGAGGACTTAACTGGACTGCTATCAACACCCTGACCAACAGGGTGTGAAGTTGTATTCTGACACTGTCAGTGGGTTTTTTTTTTTNTTGGTTGCTTTTTTTGTACTACATTTTTATTTTTAATATTCCTAGTAAGGAACTGTTATTCCTCTTCCCATATCTTTGCCTGAAAGCCCCTTAAATTCAAAATTATAATAATTTGGAGGCAGGGGGTTTACAGTCTGCATTCCAAGGCAAGCTCCAGCTTTCCCTGGCAGACACCTGTCTTCCTAAACCAAGACACACTGGAACATACAAAGATGTTTGCATCTACTTTTAATTAGACAAATCCTTCCAGAGAGAGCTGGTGCAAGCATGATGATGGTGCTTATCTTGCAGACTCTTTTGCTGGAGGGACAGAGACATCGTGGAAGATTCTACAAGACAAGCTGCTGAAACAGTTGCATGAAGTGGTAACTGCACCACAGGATTCCACATCTATCCTCAAAATGCCCCACTCTAGAATACATATTTCAGGGACATGCCAAGTCCTTACCTTTAAATTAAATTCTCCTTTCAGGTCTAACTAAGATTCAAGTGAACTGAAATTAACCTAAAGAAGGAGAAGAAAGAATGTTCTTAGGATTGCTTCTTGCATCTTACAGATTACATTTGATTTTGATTTGTTCTTCCCATAAAGGAAGAGGAAAAAACATTCAAACTGCATTCCTGCAGTTCCTTTTTGATGACAGGGGAGATTGGATGATAAATTATAAGCAAATGAAAATGCAGTTACATGATCCTGAGTATTGTAATGAATTACAACACTCTTGTCATTCAGGATCACTAAAAGAGAAGTTGGGGCCAGAAAGAGAACAGTTAGAAATGGTAAAAGAGAAGGGAATTTTAGGGGTTTTTTCCCTGTCTTTTTTCACTTAAAGATGCTGAGTTCACTCTGAAAAGAAAAGAACAAGAAGCAGGTTCTGTAGCCCCTTCAGCATTTTCCTGCTAAATCTCCTCTGCGCCTCAACAAAACTCAGCATCCATTTCTCTCAGGTTGTCAGTCTGGATTCTGGCAGTATTCCAGGCAGTCCTTTTGATCATCATATAAATTTGCTAAAAATGAGCTGTTATGAAAACTCCTTATGCCCCATGCAGTCTTAAGAGACACTGGCAAATAGTTCCTTTGCCGTTCGGAACACCAAAGCATCTCATTTCTCTTTCCTCAGTTGTGAGGTCAACAATGCAAGATAAAGCACAAAAATCCTACCAGGACAACAGACACAGAGCAAAGAAAAATGAATAAATTAACACAGAAAATGTGAATAGAATGCTCAGTTTTTCAGACTTACTTGGCATTACAGGAAAGTAACAACTCTTACACAGCACTATAAACTCTTACAAGAAGTTCTGCTCTTTCTCATGTGGAAAACCATACCTGACAAAGGTTTATCTCCATTAGAAAATCCCTGTGGCTGCAAATACACAGCAGTTCTCCCTGACAGCTCTGAGACTTGTGTTGCACATTTCTTATGTTACTTTTCAGTCAGGTCAGTCAAGTCCACAGGACAATACAAACTCACAGCACTGTACTATCATCTAGCATTAGGCAAGTCTCAACATATGGGGTTTCTTTCACCAAAAGTCATTAGCAATTCTCATTTTAACAACTTCTATCTTTCTTAGGATAAACCGTGTACTTAAAGTACATCACAACTTTAATAATAATAAAAAGTTACTATATTCAGTAATGAAGCAGTGCAGTATTCTTATTTTTAGATCAGAAGATACCAGAAAAAAAACTCCACCAAATGTGACTTTTGCAACAAACCTTATCAAACCATCTTAGAGAGCATTTCACTATAAAGCAGTAAAAATTATAGACTATTACAAAGAAAATAATTTATAGCAACCTGTATGATGTTCAGAGTTCTTCAAGATACTAACACGTTGCAACACTCTGATTTATCTAAGCAGCAGTCTTTTTAACAGTCTAAATATTTTCAAACTAGGAACAACAGTTGTCATAGAGAAAGAGTCATAAGTCATACAAGAAGGGGAAATCTCTATGGTAAGTTCTCCATGAACAACAAAATGTTTTGATAGATAATTTCCAAGTAGAGTTGTTTTCTCATTTCTTAGTCTACTAAAAATTTTGCAGAAGATAACCAGGCCACTGTAAAATTCAGGGGGTTTTACTATTACTTGGCAGCTGAAAAGCCATTCAGCAATTACAGCATGGGGCCCTTATAAAGATCTGGGATGTCTATTGTTTTAGTTAGTATTTCAATGTCATTTAGGTAAAGAAGAATAAATTAATTTGCAACAGTTCNCCCCTCCCCTCCCCTCCCCCTCTCAAAAGACACAGTAGGTGTACAGCCTACACCTATTTGGGATATAAAATGGCTGAAAATTTGCAAGCATTAGACAGAAGTCAGAAAACACAGGAGAAATTCCTTATTTTTTAGAGATGCTTCTACTTTTATCCTCGGGGAAAAAAACTGTCAGACATTTTTATAAATTACATGTGTTCTCAGCCATACATGCACAGAATGCAATTCTAAATTAAAGCTCGACATTTTTAGTTATTAAACAGAATGCCAGAGATAAACTGCTTAAACACCCTCAAGCATAAACATATTTACGACAAAACAATGAAGATACTGAGAAAGTTTAATGTTAAGAGGCAGAAAAGTTTATCACTATCCTGTCCCTCAAAGGTCAGCATTAAATACCAAGTCAGAGCACTGTGAACTATCACTTTCTGTAATCTCATCCAAACTTGTCACTAGAAAAACAGTAACATCAGAATCACTGCTTCTCTACTCATTTATGCGATTTGACTTTTCTCTGGCATACTTATGTTTTCTGCTGATTTGGTCAGTCTCTTCGTGTGCCAAGATGTAAGAGCACAAGGGAAAGTGTGACGGCTTGAAGGCAGTCCCGTGTTTATGAGGGTATGCAAGCAGAGCAGCCAGCCCAGTGGGTTTACAGACCATTGAAACAGGGCAATAATTCTCTTTGCAAGAAGCTTCTTTCTGAAGCAAATTCAAACAAAAATATGTCTGGATAGACTTAAACTGCAAAACAGGCGTGAGAACCAGAGTAAAGTTCTCACTCAATTCTGCCTCAATTGTATTGGCATGTTTCAATAACTTGTATAAGGATCTGAAAAACCTGAACCAGAATGATAGAAGTATTAAAAGATCAGGATTTAGTTTTATCTTTAGAGATGTCTGGAGAAACTGATTACTAAAATACCCCTTAAAACAGAGAACACTGCATTCAGTCTCCATTTTAATAAAGTTAATTGTGCATACAAACATAATAATCTAATAGAATTTTATTTAATAAAGGCAGAAAACTCTACAAGGTCAAATATTTCATTAGTGCTCTCATTCTACAGCCAGTATTCAAGAATTATAAGCCATCTAAGTCTTCCTGAAAAACAAGGTTCTTAAAGCAGCTTGCTGTATAATTTTGAAGGCCAATCCAGTGATATATAAAACAAATAGTGTTCCATATTAAGCAGTACTAGAGGCTACCAAATGAACACATTTTCCAGCTGCTGAGAAAACCAGCAAAGAGATAAAATTGCCCAAAAGCTGTTATCATCCCAACAACTTGAAATTCACTCCAGCCTTTGCTGAATAAAATGAATTTGATTCCAAAATTAAATCAAGAGCAACCCAAAACCCAAACAATACATTCTGGTAGAGAAAAAAAACGTATATTACTAAAGGTGACCCAAACATGAGTTATTAAAATTGAGACATTACCCAGACATAATGTTTCTTTAAATACTTCTTAATATTCACTACCTAACTCCATTGTTGAAAGAAATACCATTTAATATCTCATCAGTAGAATAATGAAGTTTCTGTTGTCTTTAAAGGTTATAGTATAATTCTCAACATACTTGTGGAGCTCGACCATTCCAAAGCTAGTAGAACCCAGCATTTTCAAAGATGTGCAACACTGGTGACTTTTGAGGTCAGTCACAAGAATGCAAAACAAGACAAACAGAAAACAATACATTTCACATAATGGAAACAATAAAAACTACGGAAATATGCTGCTAAAAGAAGGAAAAAAACAATTACCTGGAACAAGTTCCATAACAATATAGATAGGCTGTCGTTGAGTGCAAACTCCTATAAGTTTTACAATATTAGGATGATCGTATTGCTTGAGTATTCTGCAAAACATACAAGAAGCTTACTATATTAATAAACTTTATTATACAGGCTGATTAAATATTACAGGAAAATATCTTGGGCCTTTAATGTTAGTTTAATGGAAGATGTCCTTATTGTTATCAAAGAAGAAAATATCATTATTGTTATCAAAATCAATGTAACAGATCACCACTTGTTTGAAATGAAAATCATAACTGACTCACTAATAAATGCAAAATTATTCTTAATGTAATTTTACCATCTGTCTATGTGCCATTTATCTATGTAACCGAGAAATGGCCTGTGAGGTTTACAGTTTCTTAAGAACCCTTGTATTTAATCAGAATTTCAGTGATGGACCAGAAGCACAGCAACATCAAAATAGTATGCACAGTGTACCTGTATGCTTCCCTTCTGCACTGTTCAAAAGCACACTTGTTCCAATTTTACTTTGAGAGATTATTAATACAGTAAGTTTTAGAAGACTACAAGGGCAGCAAATTTGAGAATTAAACTAAAACATTTACAACTTTTGACACAATGCTTTAATAAGAACATTTCCAGCCTAAAACAGCATGCAATGATTTGTAAGTTAAATGAAAAGCAAGAAAAAATTCTACGGAGACCTTGTAACTTAAATGCTCCTTCTGATATTTGCTGACTCAAAGCACCTCCTCTTTTTCCCTTTTTCCCGAGGATCGGGAGTAAAATACTAATCTACCTGATACATACACATTTAGTGAAAAATAACATTCCATTTTTCAGACCATTTTTCCCCATTAGTGTCAAGCTGCTTAACAAATGACATATCTCTGCTGTTGCCAAGTTACAAGTTTTTAAAAATGATTCAATAGCTAGAGTGGCTGATATTCATTCTATAAATGCAGAGAGTATCTTTTATTTTTTTAATACTGATCATACTAGTTTGGGAGTGGAAATTAAAACCTGTTAGGTTCCATAGCAAGAAGGAGTAAGGTACTTTAAAAATTATGACATCTCAGGACACCCCTCTCCTTGGAGTCTCAGAACCTAGCTCTGCACATCAGCTGACACTCAGAATACTTTGCACATGGTGTCATGACAGTATTGTGAAAAATAAGCATATAATCTCATGCTGACTGACACAGTATAAAATACCTCTACTGGAGCAAACTCGTCTTACAAAGAGGAAATTACTAAGTGGGGTCCATACCCCATTAAGAAAAGTAATCTTGGCACGTTTGATCACCTGAATTAGCCATGCATGTAAGGCAGGAGTTAGGCCTAGTATAAACACATTTAAATTAACAACATCTTCCAGTCTTCTTATCCCAATCCTCACGACATATCTTAGAAGTTCTAAATGAAAGCACTTAAGATAACATTTTATTTTACAGGCATGGCATGCTTTGTCAAAGAGACGGTTTCAGCTAGTGCAGATGCTACTGCATTCACACATTAAAAATGCCAATGTTTAGTTACCAGGGTGACAGCTGTGGAATGTACTGAGGGAGAGAAAGGAAGGAGAAGTCTGACTACTGTTTTTCTGAATTTTTCAGAAGGTCAGGTTTTGTAAATGCATCTGGTGATAAAAACTGAAAAAAACTGCCACAAGTAATTTTAAAGAACCTACCTGGCTTCTGACAGAAATTTTATTTTCAGTTCCTGAGGAAGATCTTCTTTGCAAGTTTTTACAGCAACAGGAGTTTTATCCTTTAAGGTTCCTTTATACACCTCACCAAAATTACCCTGAAATCAGGGGGAAAAGCGTCATTCTAGGTAAATAAAATCTTAACAAATTGCCAGAAAAAACAATGCAGACAGCTATTGAAATTGGAACACAACTTCAGAATGTGTTCATAAAGCCAAATGAGATTTTCTTCCAGTATCTGCCCTAACCATAGCCATTCACTCTGACATAGTACATCTATGATATGGACATAGCTTGTGAGTTCTGGTTTGACCTTGCTGGAAAGAGGAAAAAACCCCTATTAATTAAGAAATTAGAATTTTCTCATGAAATCTCTTAGTAACATTTCAAATCAACTGACATTGACTATAGTACTTTGTTCTTCTTATTCTTACTCCTGAACTCTTTCATTTTCACACTATTGTATTTTGTGAATAGTTTTTAACTTGCACTCTGGAAGAGACCAAAAATTGATTTCAAAAACTGTGAAAAAACACACCAAAATAACATCAACGTTCTCATATATTAGAAATAAAAACTAAAAAATACAAAACACGAAGAATGAAAGCACTGAGTATTAATTTTTATCATAAATTAGATCCACTGCAAAACATATTGTTGTGTCTGGTGATTCAGAATTTCTTTAAAACTCAAGCTCATCACTGCTCTATAAAGGTAAATCTGTAAGGCTTCCATTCGGACAAGACTTTAGAAAGCAGCTCCTTGCATAATCAGATATTTTAGGTAGTGAACAACATACCCCCAAAGCAAGTTAGGGGTTTTCTTTGCTTTCATAGAAGAAAAATGAAGCAATAAATACCATAAAAGTCTCCACCAGATGCATTTTTATTTAATAAAAACAGAAGGAAAATTAATTAGGACACAAATTGAAAGAAGGAAATTGTGAGGTATAAAACACTGCTATCAATGAAAAAAACCTCAAGAGAAGGAAACAAGAAGGAAACTATAGATCTCATACTTCTAGTTAATCTTTGTATTTCCCAAAGAATAAGCACAACTCAATTCTGAAACTATGTCTGATTGATTTCCACAAGCACTACACTTCTGTGTCCTGGTATCAGGGGCTGCATGTGATTTCAAAGAAGTCTGCTGAGATGTTTTCCTTTCTCTCCTGAGTGATGAAGATTTCATAACATCATGCAGCTGATTTTAGCGCTTCCGAAGAAAGATGACAGAAAAGGGAAAAAAGAAACTCACAGATGAAAAACAGTAATGTGCTTCCAGTAACAAGGGAAGAAATGAAGGGCTGAACAGGTCTGCAGAATTTTTTTCTGTACCCTGTGACAAGGAAGATGTAGCTGGCAAGTGAGGCTTAGGATCTCTTGACAGCCCTTCTAAAGCACTTCCAGAGGCTAGCACACTACCTCTCAGATCTCAAATGCCATCAGGCACCCAAGGTAAGCAGCTGAGTTGCTCCCAGTCCACCTTTCCTCTACCCTTTGGGTCAGAAGTACTTAACAGTGAAATCTGAACCCACCCTAAGTTTTATTTAAGTCTTGAAAATACTTTACTATTTTATTGACAATATTGAAGTATTAGATACATGATTTTTAGTGTAACACATCCCTATTATGCAACTTTCGTTTTGTGAGGTATTATAGAATTAATGCTGAGTAAATAAACTGACCATTCACTCCTGAGGTGAAGGAGAATCTTCATCTTTTCTAAAGCTAGCATCTTTTACACATTAAAATTTTGTGATTTCTTCCTCATCTTTTCCAAGCCACTCAAGATTTTGTAGACTCTCAGATTTCTCACTTCTGTGGTGAATGGCAATAGTTTATTTCACATTTTGTCATACATATGCTGATGTTCGTGTCATTCTTATCTTTTTTAGTATACCTAACTCTTCCTAGAGACGAATGCATAAGATTCATCCGGTGTTCCAAGAAAGTTTCTAGCCTGTTCTATATTTTTTAAAAAACATCCTTCTGTAATCACTTTAAAATTCTGAGTTGCCTTTACCGAATGTTAAAAATGCTTTGTACCAAAAACATGCAATACACATGAAAATTGAATTTACTAAAGTGCTTTTCAATTTGCTTTAACTGTCTTTACACATTGAAACTAATTCATATTTATTTTTTTAGCAAGTCAATTTTTTTTTATAGCTGGAGTATCTTTATTTTTCTCCCTTGATACTATCCTGTTTAAGAATGTGAAAACCCTGCAGAACCTGCATTTTCTGAAGGCACAGCTCAGTCTGGTCATACTTTTTGTCATCTTAGACTGCCAAAGAGATTTCACCCTGGGTAACAGAAGTTTATGGCAGTATTTTTTTCCCCCACTTCTTGAATTTCTTACTGATTTTTTTTAGTGTGTATCACAGTAATAAGGCAATTACTGTTCTGATTTGTCTCCTCCTCATTTTTTTTTTTTTTCAGTTTTTGGNCTTAAAGATGCTGAGTTCACTCTGAAAAGAAAAGAACAAGAAGCAGGTTCTGTAGCCCCTTCAGCATTTTCCTGCTAAATCTCCTCTGCGCCTCAACAAAACTCAGCATCCATTTCTCTCAGGTTGTCAGTCTGGATTCTGGCAGTATTCCAGGCAGTCCTTTTGATCATCATATAAATTTGCTAAAAATGAGCTGTTATGAAAACTCCTTATGCCCCATGCAGTCTTAAGAGACACTGGCAAATAGTTCCTTTGCCGTTCGGAACACCAAAGCATCTCATTTCTCTTTCCTCAGTTGTGAGGTCAACAATGCAAGATAAAGCACAAAAATCCTACCAGGACAACAGACACAGAGCAAAGAAAAATGAATAAATTAACACAGAAAATGTGAATAGAATGCTCAGTTTTTCAGACTTACTTGGCATTACAGGAAAGTAACAACTCTTACACAGCACTATAAACTCTTACAAGAAGTTCTGCTCTTTCTCATGTGGAAAACCATACCTGACAAAGGTTTATCTCCATTAGAAAATCCCTGTGGCTGCAAATACACAGCAGTTCTCCCTGACAGCTCTGAGACTTGTGTTGCACATTTCTTATGTTACTTTTCAGTCAGGTCAGTCAAGTCCACAGGACAATACAAACTCACAGCACTGTACTATCATCTAGCATTAGGCAAGTCTCAACATATGGGGTTTCTTTCACCAAAAGTCATTAGCAATTCTCATTTTAACAACTTCTATCTTTCTTAGGATAAACCGTGTACTTAAAGTACATCACAACTTTAATAATAATAAAAAGTTACTATATTCAGTAATGAAGCAGTGCAGTATTCTTATTTTTAGATCAGAAGATACCAGAAAAAAAACTCCACCAAATGTGACTTTTGCAACAAACCTTATCAAACCATCTTAGAGAGCATTTCACTATAAAGCAGTAAAAATTATAGACTATTACAAAGAAAATAATTTATAGCAACCTGTATGATGTTCAGAGTTCTTCAAGATACTAACACGTTGCAACACTCTGATTTATCTAAGCAGCAGTCTTTTTAACAGTCTAAATATTTTCAAACTAGGAACAACAGTTGTCATAGAGAAAGAGTCATAAGTCATACAAGAAGGGGAAATCTCTATGGTAAGTTCTCCATGAACAACAAAATGTTTTGATAGATAATTTCCAAGTAGAGTTGTTTTCTCATTTCTTAGTCTACTAAAAATTTTGCAGAAGATAACCAGGCCACTGTAAAATTCAGGGGGTTTTACTATTACTTGGCAGCTGAAAAGCCATTCAGCAATTACAGCATGGGGCCCTTATAAAGATCTGGGATGTCTATTGTTTTAGTTAGTATTTCAATGTCATTTAGGTAAAGAAGAATAAATTAATTTGCAACAGTTCTTTAAAGGTTACTGTAAATTTATCCATTATGCAATCACAAAAAATTGAAAAACGTCTGCTTTGCTAAATTCCTTTTTCACAGAAGCTAGTTAGCAAACTTAAGCCTGAAAATCAGATTTGTATACAGATCTCAACTTACAAATTCATAAAACTTTTATAAGAAAACAAGTAACTGTTTATTGATTCATTTTCCAGGTCTATCTTGGTAATTTTGGGAAGGCGAGGGGAGGAAAGGAAGGACAATTGGTTTAGAATTTTTTAAAAAATTAGATTTTATTAACTCTCTGCAAATTCCTGAATGGAGTTTTTAGATCACATTTCTTGAATACATGTAACTTTCCATATATGCACGAAGAAAATTGCTGCTATATACATTTCAGTTTCTGTTTATATACAACAAAGAACATTTAACTGAGTTTATTTTTTCAACAATTAAAAGAATAGCTTATAGAAAGCAATACTAAATCTAAATTCTACAATAAACAAACAGTGCACATATTCTGTGCATAATGTTCCTTCCTGGCTGCAGAGGAACCTGCAGAAAGACCTNGAAAATCTTTTCAAAAACTGTGTCCAGAGTAGCACTCAAAACGGTCTTCGCACATGCAAAGGTGCCAAAAACTTGAGGAGTTTGTCTGATTTTAAAGATTTGTAGTTCCTAAGCAGGCCCTGTAAACTACAAGTTTATGAACTACACAAGAATTAATATAAAACAAATAAGATTGTGAAATTACCTAATTTCATCAATCAATGAGGGAAAATAATCATGTACAAACAATTAGCATTTGTTTTAAAAAATAATGATTAAGTAAGTCATCTCATATCAAATTTTAGACACAAATACATAAACATACACCTGTTTCTCTACATGTTTTTATTTATGTTTTGCAACATTTTTCTCAGACTACAGAAGGTAAAACAGCCACATTATGCATTATAGAAATCTAGTTAGCTCAAATCCCTTCCAAAGGAGAAAAAAATGTATTCTAGTAAAATACTTTCAAGCACAACCATTGTGTTTACTAGTAAGTATGGTTTACATAAAGCATAAGACTGTCTTGTGTATTAGCATAAAAAAAAATACAAAAAATTGCATACCACAGTAATTTAAAAAAAAAGGTATACAGAAAATAGCTTAATGATTACAGTACACTTACTCAAATGTTATTTAGTTTAGCCACTTTATTACTTACTTTGCCCAGTAATTCCCCCAGTGTGACATCTTCATGATTGAGAACCCATTTCTTATCCTATGAAAAGCAAAGCAGAATTTTCAGTGTGAGCAAATATGCAAGATACAGTTTCTCTAAGATACATTTCAGCAGAAATGGAGGTGAAGAAGTATTACATTCAGAACACTCAATCACAAGCATATCAAGAAGTTTTAAAGCTAAGCATTTATAACTCAAGAGTTTAGAAATCTTGCTATACAATGAAATAGTGATATACAATAAATGAGTGATATCGTACAGCAAATTTTTATTAGAAATTAAGCCTACAACATGATGGTACACAGACAGATGAGCACTATGTAAAGCTTCACATAAACTTTGGATATGATATTTAGCACTCTAACAATTTATCAAGTGAAAATTAGGTAAGAAAACTTCATTTTAGTCTACAAAGTAATTTATTACTAAATCAAAAAACTCCCACATTTTTCTCCTCAGTACACATGGAAATTAACTGATCTTTCGACTTCTCAACAAGATACATTATTTGCATCTCTTACATCTTCTCTGGTAGCTGGAAATACTATAGCCAATTTCTTGAAAAGATAACACATGCCAGATAAAGCATTTTTTCTAGGCCTTGACCATCCCCCTGCGCTGGGCACTGGTGTCCAGTTCTGGGCCCCTCAATTCAGGAAGGACATCGAGGGGCTGGAACAGTGCCCTTCCAGAGAAGGGCACTGGATCTCGGGAAGGGTCTGGAACACAAGTCAGATGAAGAGTAGTTGAGAGAGCTGGAGGTGTTCAGCCTGCAGAAACGGAGGTTGAAGCCATGTGGGGGTCAGTCTCTTCTGCAACATCCCAAATGAAAGGATGAGAGGAAATGGCCTTAAATAGTACCAGGGGAGGTTCAGATTAGAAACTAGAAAAAATTTCTTCACTGACAGAGTGGTTAGGAATTGAAGTCAGCTGCCTAGGGAGATAGTGGAGTTACCCCCTCTGGAGATTTTTCTGTCAAATATGAATTCAGCAGATCAAAAAAGGGGTGGGGAATCATTGCTATTGTGATTTCTGTGCCTTTGTTCATAATTGTTATGTCACAAGTGTGCATTCTAGAGACTCTCTGAATGCCTCCATTAAACCAAACTCCCAGCACACACTACCTCCCAGCCCCATCCCACGAATTACTGTACCATATCACCATGCTCTATGATGGAAACTAATCTTTACTATTTCTCCTCCCTGGGTGTGAAACTGTGAGACTCAGGAGGACATTCTCAATACACAGTAACTTATTTTTTCCCAATATAGAAGATTATTGCTTGAAACTACTGCCTCGCTGATCAAACATTGTAAGAAACATATCGCTTCATCTCCTCCTTTTGATACTTCTTGCCGAATGAATGTCTCATTCAGAAGCTGCTATACTACAAATAGACAGGAAGTGCTATCAAACTGCATACTCTTAATAAAAATACTCAAGTTCAAGAAAACAAAAGAGAGCTGTAAAAAACCCAAACCCACAAAAATGACTACTTAGAGGTATTAACATAATGGTTTTTAACATTGAAATAAGTGTGGTAAAGCCAAAAAGTTGAAGAATTAAAATTTAATAGATTTTTTACTGCTTAACTCCAAGGATTCTGTATTTCAGTGAACAAGTTTTTGAATAAATTGACAATATGATATTTCAAAACCTTGTTTAAGAAAGAAAAAAATCTGATAATTCTTCAACCAAAGAAAATAACACCATAAACTGGAATCAAATGATATGCTGAAGGATTTATTATCATTGCATCTGTACATTAATCATTACTTGTATTTTTTATTAAAGCCTTCAGTCATTTCTTACACCACTTTTACTCATTCATTAATTTATTGTGGTTCTGCCAGATTTTTCACAATCAAAGAATTATTCCAAGTTTGATCAGCTTTGTTTGATATAACTCCTATAAACTGCACAAAAGCAGTTTTCTTCAGCAGACAGTAAGAAAAAAATGTAACAGAAGAGAGAGTCATGTACATCATGCCAGTGTACAATTCTGGCACTAAAGAAGAAAGAAACCAAATTTTCTAATTTGCAATTCATTAGATAATAATTGAAATGGTGTTCAAAACACATTGTCATTGGTTCAGGTAATTTTCTTTAATTAATAAACTATAATACGAACAGCAAGTTCAACAATTACAAGACATTCTACTGCAAGTCTGTTGTCTCACTACATCTACTTGAATTGCCCTGAGTTTAATATGACATCATTCAATAATCTGAATAGCTGTCAATAATTGAAGATATCAATAAGGCACACAAACCAATGGATAAATGCTAGCACATCATAAACAATGGTTATGAAATCAAGTCATGCCTCTGTCTGATTATGAAGCTCATGATCTTCTCTAAGTGCTTAATTCTGACTGTGAATAGAATGTAAGGACTTTTCCACTTGTCTAATGCCATTAACTCTACAGATTAATCATGTGTGCAAAAGATACTGAAAGTTATAAAAGGAATGTGACAGTAAAATGGGACATAAAAATATTCTTGAACGTAGGTATATGGCACACCAAAAGAGATAATATACTGAATTTGAAAATTGTGATAGCCAAGTAACTAACTGGAACAAAGGAAAGAGGATCGCGGTCTCACTATTTTTACCTTGAGTGGCCGCAGCTAAGGCTCTCAGTGATCTTTCTCACCTAGAATGTCGGCTTAGTAAGCAGGCAAATGCTACCTCCTCTGCCACTCAGTGACCTGCTTAGTGACACTGAGACTACCAGGCATGCAACACTGCAAAACCAAGCAGCAGTAGACTTTTTACTGCCTGCCCATGGACATAGCTTCCAGGACTTTCAAGGGATGTGCTGCTTCAACCTTTCTTTGCACTCAGAATCTATCCACAACATCCAGAAGCTGAGGGAGCAAGTAAAGGACTTGATGGTTGAGAAGAATCCAGATTGGATCAATGAACTTTTCTGATGATGCAGGTTGACAAGGATGGGTTTCATCTTTTGTTAAAGGGATTTTGTGGATTGTAATCCATTGGAGAAGCCTTTTTAGTAAAAATAAAAGGGGGAGTTGTGAAGGCCCCTGAGCCTGTCAGGGAAACTTCTAGGGCTTTGCCCTGGAAGAATCTACTATTGGCTCGTAGAATACTTCATAGCTTAGGGTGAGTAAAAAGGCTTCATCCCAGGGTGCTCTACCACATTATGTTAGTTAATGTACCTCAGTTTCGCTTTTCCCATTGGCCCGTGGGCCTTACCCACCCCTATTGTTCATATATGTCCCCAGTTCGAGAAGGTTTCTCCTTTCCCTGTTTCCCCATTGGTTCTGATTTTGCTGATGGTCTGCTCTTATGTCCCCTATAGGTCATTGCCCTTTGCCCTGCCCTCGTACCGCCCCTGTGTTCTGACCATTGGCTCCTGACCCCTATACTTAACCCTGGACATTTATTTGATCTGTGTCTTTCTGTCCCTGAAACCTTTGGCATGAATCTGCAAAATAAACCTTGTTGGAACTTATACAGGAGACCCCTCCTGCCTTTCTTTGCTGAGCTAGCTGCGGTGTGTGGACTTGAGTGCCTTCCCTGTGCATGCACCCAAGCGGCTTCACCAGAAGAGATGCTTTTCGGGAGATGTAGCAGCAACCACCATGCATCTCCATGCTGCTACAGGTATATACCAACAGACATTAATGCACACCAGTCCAAGTCACAGAAGTCTTCATTTTAATAGAGTTAGTTGCTTCTAAATCAAATGGAGCAAATACAGCACATTTTTGTATCTAATCAAACTAATCTGAATGACAGCAAATTCAGAGAGCTCCTGAGACTATTAATGCCCATTACAATTTCACCCAGAAGGAAACTGTTTATGATGCAGCCCTCTTCTTGTGACATTGCTATAAATCTCTCTTTACCTTGGCTTGTTCAGATTTTTTCTTGTTAATTTTGGACCACAGAATACAAAAGCACTTCAGAAAAATTCAGTCACAAAAATTAGCACTTGAGCATGCTCATTTGTAATCTTAGTTATTTCCAAATAGAATTACTTGGGAAATCCACAAGCTTTACCACATTCTACTTTATTTCTCTCTTCTGGCTTCCCCCAGGAGGAGAAACTGAATTACATGAACGCCACACTTCAAGAACAGGTTTACTAATAAGATGTTGGGAATCCTGTCAGTGTACCTTACCTTTGGAGGTGATGATCTACATCTGTTGGTCAAACACTGAGAAACAACTAGTCAGTTCACAAAAGGGAGAACTTGGTCAGCCTTGACAGTTACCCTTACCCAACAGCCAGGTACTTGATAACACACATCACACTGAATATCTTTATAAGCAGCCGCTTGCTGCTGACTACCTTTCTAGACTCTGTGCAACTACCCAGCACACTTGTCTGATTTCAACAAAGATAAGCATTTTCAAAGAGAAGAGTTATTCAAAAGTTAATTGTAACTGACAAAAACCAAACGCCGAACAGACCAGTAATTAAAGAAATAAAACTTTCAATTCTGAAAAGGAATACTTAAAAATAATCAGAAATGTCTCCTTTTACTCAAAAAATAAAGTATTCTGGATATACAGTATTCTTTTCCTGGATATGTAGCATTCCTTTTATAATGTTGGGGTGTTTCATGGTTCCCTAGACCATGATAAGGTTCAAACCTTGAACAGCTAGCAAAGAATCAATTGTTCATCAATCGTTATTTCAGTGAGCGTACAGTGCAGTTGTGTGCAAGCCACTGAGAACAGTCTGAACAGCAGATGGTTGCTGTAGAAAATGAAATCTCATTTTTCCTTTTCTGAGCTATGAGACTGAAGCGTTATCACTATTACCCTAAACATCTTTAAAATACGTAAGCGCAGTTTTTCTCCTGCCCATCTCCCTTTATTAGTACAAATTACATCAAAGAGATCACAAATTACTATGCCAGGCAGAAAGCTTACAAATTATCTATAGTAAATTTTAACAGCTTTCAATAAAACAGAAAACATAACTATGAACTAGTACTTAATGTTCAAATTCCCTCAGCATTATTTTTCTATAATTCTCAGAAACAATTTCATTCATTAAGAATTCTAAAATGGTACGTTTTCAAATTAAAAACCAGAAGTAGAACAATTAGACAGTAAGCTTTTAAAAACAGACATTTTGAGAATTAGGTACGAATTTATGAATCTCAGCTTAAATATTTGGTTCTAAAAATCTCACCATTTCTAAAAGGAGAGAGAAAAGGGAGGGGGGAAAAATAAGCCACCTGTGCTCGTAAGTCAGTTTCAGAGAACCACAGAACAAAACCAAGATTCTTACCCAAACTCCAAAGCAAGACTTTTCAAAGAGGAATAGTGAGGAAATACTGATCAGGTTCCAACAGAGTGTGAGTAAGAACTTTATGTTATCGCAGCTGTTATTTACTCATCTCATGTTCTCTGTCATATTATCTACTCCTGCTAGTTCAGAAGGCAGTATCTATAGCAAGCACTAACACAGTTTTTCATCTTAATTGTAGACGTAACAAAAGTGAAAATGGATAAAAAACTCTAGAGGCTGGAAACTTTAGTTGATTTAGGGAGCCCCAGAAGGAAGCAACCTAACCCAAAACTTGCTGCTTTAAGAGAACTGAAAACATATGACTTTCCAGTCTTAAGAATCTATTTGAGCACAGCATGCAGCATTTATGTAAAACTCTCATCCCAGTATATTAACACTTAACATTCTTCTAAAAATCCTCAGAATAGAGGGATATTGTCAACATCTCAGGAGTCAAGTGGATGAACATGCATGATGCCTGTTTCTGCATGTTTTAAGCAGAAAAAATGCATCAAAAATACTTTGGAAAGTATTATTTGCTGCCCTTCTTCCAAGTTAAATAGGAGATATCAGCAGTATGAATTACTGCAGCTAAGAGCTATTTTTCCACATCAACAAAAAGGGAAAGTTAATCTTTCATTTTCAATACTAAGAATAATTGGACACAAATTCTTTTTACAGCTAAGAAAATCAGAATCACAGACAATTTTCATCAGACGGGTATTCAGATCTCACTTATCAGAACTTAATGAACCAGACAAAAAAAAAAAAAAAAGACCAGCTGCATACATGTGGATAAGATTTATCAATGTAGGAATGAGAACTTGTCTTTTTACAGAAGTACTGGTTTTGATACCACCTACACCAGTAGATCTAATGTGCATATCTATTTCATGAATCATAAACTATGTGTTTCAAGTCCTTCAAATTAAGTAGAGAAATAAAGGTAGCTGGTGGAAAAGATTTTTCATAAGAACAAGTGAGTTTTATGGGAGAGGATTTGAAAAACCTCACTGGCAACTTCTTTAAAACTGTTTCAAAATAAAGATTCATGAGCTGTACAAGTTGTTATGGAAGCTGCTCTGCATTATTAACAGCACTGTACTAAGCCACACTGATGAAACTCAGTGTGAGCTGTAAAACAGAATAATAGCACAGAAAGGTTTGGCTCCTTGGGAAAAAAGTACTATTTTATCTGACTTACTGTTACATAAAAAGCTGTGAAGTTCAACCCTCCTGCTAAACCAAATTCTAAATGATAATTGAACACGAAGGGAGAGGCAAGATTTGGAAAAGCTACTGTGCAACTTACAAACTGCAGAAATGACCTTAGATTACCTGCACAGCTGTTCTTTGAGCTTTCTTTCTTGAAGATCAGTAGACTGTACAAGTCAACATACAATATCCATTTACCTCAGGCTTTTTTTCCAGTACTTCCCTAAGCTTATATTTTCTTATTCATTAAAGGGTTAAAATGAGGCTGAGGATATTTCAGGAAAAAAGACAGGAAATAAAGAAAAATAAAGAAGTTTAAAAAAAAACTGAGAAAAGAAAAAGACATGAAATCCTTAAGCACAGGAAAAGGAAAGTCAAGTTTATATCAAAACCATTATATTTCATTCTATATTAAAACACATACTATTCCTTTCTACTGAATACAGTAACCTCAGCTACCAAAAGAAAGTACTCCAAATCGCCTGTTAATCAAATATATTCAAACAGAAAAAATATCAGCTCTGGATCAGATATGCCAGTGGAAGTCATCTGTACAGTCAAAGGCAAAACTATATGTTACTGTGGTTTTTCATTTAAACATTCCATATGATTTCAACAGAGAGGAATGGAAAAGCAGAGTCACATTATGCATACACAACACCCTCCACAAACATTTGAATTATTAAAGTAGGCTAAAATATTTTCACATTTGTGCAAACACATTTTTACTTCCACCCACACATGAAAAGGTATGTCAGATGGGGTTTGGGGAACTATAGGTGTTTGTAAAAATATCCAAGAGTGTCTCCTTGAACTATGTAAGATACTTAGCTCCATACTTAGTTCCATCCTGACTTAACTTCAAAAATACCCAGTTGTTTCCACTTAGATGATTTCTTTACCCGAGGAAGAGAAACACTTAATTCATCCCTCAGAAATAAGATCTCAGTTACAGTGGTCAGCATGCAATACCTTTCAGAGTGCTACAGTTCCACATTAGAGCTTCCACTAAATTACTGTTTTGTTCAAAGCAAAACCTGAAGATCCTTCATCCTATGTTTTTCTAGTTACACCTGCTCGTTTTGCGCTGTTTTTCATAATCTTCAGATAACATGTTAAAACCACTGAATTGGAACAGAAATAACCTGTCAAAATTTCAAATAATCTGCTGTATTAGCTAATTTGTGATTGTGAGAGCACAGGAGAAAGGCAAAGCCTAGAAAGGAAACTGCTGCTTTAACTTAGTGATTTCTGTGTACCAGTGAGCTCAGCCTGCATTCCAAGCAAGACAGTCATACAACATAGACGCCAAGAGTT
Source organism: Donacobius atricapilla (assembly GCA_013397315.1). Taxonomy (NCBI): domain Eukaryota; kingdom Metazoa; phylum Chordata; class Aves; order Passeriformes; family Mimidae; genus Donacobius; species Donacobius atricapilla. Next base: position 88,448 of record WBMY01001481.1, read on the forward strand.
TAAAAGAAGCATGCTGCACCAGGTTTTTACATCAGATTCATTGTCCTGGGGGGACCTTTTGATGCTTGTATCCCCAATTGTCTGTTCAGTTTATGCTGTATGTTAAGTTCTATATCTTTGAGACTCAGTAACCCCTGATAAGTAATAGCTGTGGTAAGTAACCAAAACAGCCTTGCCCCTGATGAGTAACAGCTATATCCAATAACAATGAGTGAGATAAAAGAGGGATAG
>WBMY01001482.1:2611-28617 GCA_013397315.1 Donacobius atricapilla
TGTTGTTGTTGTGTTGTTGTTTGGTTTTGGGTTGTGTTGGGGTTTTATTTATTTATATAAAGCTGTGAAAAGAAGGCAAACTATTAATAACTGTGAAAAAAATCCGAAAAATATTAACAATAGCAGGTGTGTCCTTTTTCCATGCTTTACTTAGCAAGCAAGCTGCAGGTAGCTATATCGTAGTAGTTTATAAGCAATACAGAGACATAAATCCTTCAGACCGAAGATGTAAGTTAATTCCAAGCGTAAAACAAAATACCAGTTTAATAAAGAGAAGGTAAGAATATTTTGTACATCATAACCAGTCCACAGAACTGATCAAATATGCATTACCCAGGAACTTGCCCACTTCTAGCCCACTCTCCATTTTCATGATTACATGATTACACAATTATTGATGGCACACAATAAAATGCTTCTGTGTACCAATGGCCCATGGCATTAGCATTCATTAGGCAGAAAGGTAAAGACTGTCAACAAGTGATCCAGCACCAGTGAAACTGTTTGGAATACAGTGTTTAGAAAAAATAGTATGTGTGCATAGTGGATGTTTGGAACTGCCTCTGACAAGCTGCCCCGAGACCTTCAGCATAAGGGGACATTCACCATCCACTGTAGAACCTGTACTTCCCTGGTGGCTGCACAGAATTCCTGAGGGTAGATGTGCTGTGCTGCAGTCACTACCTTAGTTGATCACATAGCTCAAAATAATTAAACTAAGCACAGCCTAAGACTTTGAGGGAAAAGTGATGTATCTGAATATTTTCTTTCTTTGCTAATTGCCAAAACAATGCATGTTATTATATCATTATCCAGCAATTCTTGAGATCTTGAACAGATAGGAATGATTTATAGTGTTACAATGTAGGTAGAGTTGTTAAAATATAATTTAAGTACTTGTCTTTGCCATTCAGGGATACTTTGTCATTCATAAAACAGAAAATAGTGAATATACCTCTGCATTGTTCCTGTAGCTTGTATATATGATTTTTGTCTTCTATAAATTTAAGCAGTGCTTCAGAAGCAAAACTAACTGGTAGGACCCCCTCCACCTTTTTCCTGACATTAACTCCAGTGACTTCAAATATTTTCAACAGGCAGATATCATGGGCTTTTTCCTTTTGTTAAAATCCAGAGAAATAAGGAAAGCCCATTCTGGAAAAATGGATGCATACTGAAAACTAGTGAAATATATAGCTGCGTCTTAAAACTTTGTTTTTTCCTGAATTTTGCGGAAATGTGCATTTTTAAACCATACGTTAGCAGTTCAGTAAAATTTTATTAAACATAGCCAGGCCAGTATATATATATATATATGTATGCATGTATATATGTTCCTATGGTTGGTCTGTTTAAATTATCTGCAATATTTTGTTGAAAGGCTGAAAAAAATGTTTATCAGCTGATCAGCAGTAACCTGTATTTTTCAGGACCTGAAGTCATAATGCTTTCTTATCCTTTTAATCACTCTCTGATTGCATAAACATGTTGACAAAAATTATTTAGAAGCAATCTCAGCTTCAAGTTTTCAAACTGATAACAGAACAGAATGGTTAATCATCACAAATTCTCTCATTTTTTACAGTAATCCCTGATACTGTAAACTGTCAAAGAATAACTCTGAACAAAATCTTAGATTAATTTTCATATGAGAGGAGTAGGTACCATAGGCATAAACAATACTGTTAGAGAGAATTAGGGAAATCTTTATAGAGAAGTGTGTTCCTGATTTGATTGCAGATATTCTCAATTGGATAAAAGCTCTCTTTCTAGATAATTTCTCTAACTTAAAGATGTTTTTTCCTCTCAGACACATTTACCTGCTGAAGACTGTGTGTGTACTCCCTATTTCATTTGTCCTTTTGCTTCCTCATAGGAAGAAGAAATAATCTTATGAAAGGAACATTAGGAAATGGCTTCAGTCAAACCTGAACCAGTACTTACTTGTGTGTAAGAATATTTCCAACTTGCTAATAGAGGAATCAAATGAAGATTCTTGAAATTCTTTTTATTAAACTGTCTGGTGACTGCTGTGCTCCCCTAACCCTCGTTTTCCAGCCCATCAATCAGAGATAGATTACATGTTTACTCTACTGTGATGTACAGAGGCTCAATAACTTCATGGTTTTGGATGTTCAAAGAAGCAAGTTCAAGACTATCGTACAAAGAAAAAAAGGAAGAAAAAAAAAAAAAGCCATAGCACAAAACACAGTAATTGAATTTTAGACAACTTTTAGAGGGGTATCTTTCCAAGATGTTTTCAGGCATGTTATTTTCTCCAGGAATCGTGCATGTTCCTTTTTGCATGTGGTTCTTAAAAATTTGCTGTTTTTTAAATGAAAATCATCTAGTTATCAACTTTGCTTCCATTTCGGTTTGGATTTGAGCTCAAATCCTGTGTGTCTGGTTGAACAGTCAAAAGATCTTTAGTTTACAATTTGAACAAAATCCCTTCAGCACATAACAATTTGAATTTTAGTCTGGAAGTTTGCAAAGTTTAATACATTGAGGAAAACTTTGAGAAGGAACTGGAATATTTCCTAGCTTCATATAGCTATTTCATGATATTTTTTTTCCCCTTCCAAAGCTTACAAGGGACAGAATTACAAGGCACAAGATTTTCAGAGACACAAATGGAAGCAGGTTACTTATCTATCCCTAGACAGAGAAGTTTTGAAGTTAAATGTAATGTGCCCTCCATATATGTAGGTAATAACTAAGATATAGTGTGTTGCCATTCAGGTTTGTGTTTGTTTGTCTTCATAAATACTTTTGTTTATGTTTGCTAAATATCTGATTATGAGTATTTTGTTTCTTGACACACTTCTAAGAGTTCAAAATCTATGCCTTTGTGAAGTTAAAGTATTTTTTAATACTGTCAATTTGAAAGGCCAAATAAAAGCATTTGTTTCTACCCACTCAAAACCCTGTGTAGAGTTTCTGGCTTTACAAAATGTAAAGCTTATTGCACCAATTTGTCATTAATATTGATTCAATAAGAATAACTGAAATAGCTCATCAATAAAGTCAAAGCAAGAGAATCCATGGCCCTAGGATAAATATAGAGTTTCCCTTTTCCCATCCACTTCAATTCCTAAAGACATTAATTTAAAGATCTTTTTTAAAGACTTGTGAAAGCAATTGCTCAATCTTAATTTATTATAGACCAGGATCTTGCAAAACCTCCACTTTTGGTATTATTGCTGTAGAAACAAGTATTCAAAGCTTGTAGGTGCAAGAAACATTAAGCATTGTACAATAAAAATAAAGTATAATGTAAAAAAAAAAAAAACCCCAAAAAAAAAACAGAGACAGTGGACAGAATTAATGTAGTTATTGCAAAGACTGCTGTTAACTCCTGCAACAAGCTCTGTATTGAACAGATAGGCTATACAGGTTATACAGATTATGTTACATGAGCAGGCTTTTATTTCAGCATCCATGCATCTCCTATGATGACAGGGCAGGACTTAAACCAGCTAAGGTAAATATTAATCCTGTTTGACCTTGTGATACTCTTAAATTATATTTTGTGTTGCTTGCTGTTCAAATGCATATGCTGAGACTGCATTTTTCCAGACTCCTCATGATGAAAATTAGCCATACTTTCTCTGCATGGAGTAATTGCAGATGGTGGTGTAGAACATCAGTGATTGTTTAGAAACTCTCTTTTCAAGCAATCTTTTCAAAACAGACAGAAAGAGATTTAAAAAATAACAGATAAACAAAACAAAACTCTCAGAAGATGTACACATGAATGTAAAACCAAACACTGAATTCACAGTAATATGACTAGAGTCAGGTATTTGCAGGTATATGTGGTTCTTGGTTTTGTAGAGATACACTGACTAGCAGAGAAATAATTGATCTTGCTTATGGGCATGCTGTCTTTTGTTTGTTGCTGGTTTAAGCCTTATTGCATAGGATAGACAGCTACGGTATCTTTTTGTCTGTGTTCAGATAAGTGAAGAAAAACAAGTCAGAAAATCAAGGCACGGGTTATCGCCTGGAAACATGATGGAAATCCTTACTTAATTGCCATAAAACCCTATGTAGTAAACATCATTAATTATTATTATTAATAGCACACTTTACAAGAGTAAAAAATTCACATGATCCTCTTTAATAATTTTCAGAATTCAGTCAACTTTCAGGATAATTTTCAATTTAAATTTGTGCAACTGCAACCATTCATTGCTGTTATTTTAACATATGAATCATAAGCAGTAAAATCATAAACAGTTCCTATTGTTACAAAACCCTGTGCTTGCTTGTGCATATCTTTCAGTACAAAGCAAAGCCTTAGACTTTGACACTGCTCCTTCATCACACAGCACCACCCATTGACTAACATTACTCACCTTAGTGAAAATGAATCAACATTAAAAAACCCCAAACAACAGAGCTGCAGAGTAGGTTATTACAGATCATGCCACAGTTCTGTGCCAAATTAGCACTGGAGTCTATCACTGCCCTGATATGTTGCACAAGTAAGAGTTTTATAGTCTAAAGGCGGCTCTAAGGAGTTTGCATGCAGAGGTGGCTGAATGCCATGAGACAGTCTCTCCATTCAGGAAACTTCAGAGCTCCTTCACTATGGCAAGCTCAGCACATGTCACACGCTGGAGAGCTGCTGTCTGCAGAGGAGATGCTTTCCTGATCAAGGGAGCAGAACTGACAGGGCATTGCTGGGTGCTGAGGGTGACACATGGCCTGTGAAGATGGTGATCTCCACAATGTCTGTCAGCACGGCACAAAAATTTACCCCCATGGGTGTTTGGTGCAGTTTCTTGCCCAGCACTGTTTGCTTTTTACAGCAACAGTTCTACTGGTACTGCAACCATGGAACAAGGTCCTTTGTGCTGGGAAGAAAATCTAAACTGGTTAAAAGAATAAACAGAAACAAGACTGATAAAAATTATTGCAGTTAATTAGCAAGCAAATTCTGGAGAGGTCTGTGTGCAGCTATGCACTTTGGAAGGTTTTAGTTGAAAGAAAGAAATCTCAGAGGTTTCAGTGATAAAATGCTGAAGAGTTGTTAACTGTAGGTGGGGTGGAAGACCCTTGCAGTGTTTTTAGCAATACTGTTTGGACTTCAACAACACTTTTAATTAAAAACTCTGTTCTTAGAGTCATGTAACTAAGAGAAAATATACTCTTTCCTTTAGAAACTACATTTCTGAACAGTTTGCAGCGTAGATTTTTGAAGAGTGAGGCCTAAATATTTTTGAAATAGCAGATGTTGCATTCATTCCTGGGTACCTGTTATTTGTAGTCCTGTACTTGTGTGAATTCCAACACAAAATAGAAAGAAGGGCTATCAGACATTTATGAGCACTATAAACAAAAACTTTCAAGATAGAGTCATGAGAGAAAGGACATTTTCTTTACCCTCATTATTCCTAAATCAGAGGGGTCCACTAATATAGCACATATGTTGTAGATTTTGTGTGCAACCTTTTCCACTGCATGGTATACCAAATTTGGCTGACTCTTGAATTCCAGGAGATTAGACTCAGCCAAACAAGAACAGAGCAGAATTAGCTGCCTTGTGTGATCTGTGCCAACAAAACAGACATCAGCTTGACAAATGCCAGTCTGAGAATTCTCATGGAAATCCAGATGCAGAAAAGCAACAAGTTTAAAATTTTTTAGAACTGTTTAACAAGACTGGTTGCACTGTCCGTGAAGGTGCTGTGGATATGGTGGAGAATGGATTTATGAAAACATTGCAATAGCTTGAATCACTTTGTCAGCTTTGTGCCATTTCTAAGTGAGTAGTATTCTCCTTACCATCAGCTGTGCCATAGCCTTCTAGGGAATAGTACTGTCCGAGGAGAAAAGATGAGAATTTCATTTTCTCAGACTATCATATCAAAAACTTTGATGAGAGAAATTGTCTTTTGGCACTCATGATCCCTCTTCCTTCATTATTATTTTTTACAAGTTTCATCTCAGATGATCTTTTGCATAGATTTCTCTGCTTAATGAAAAGTATTCATTAAAACATTAGTCTTTTAAATTGAAGTTACAGGAGACTTGTAAAGTTAAGAAATTAATTTCACACCTTTTTGGCAATCATTTGCTTTTACTGTCCTTCATTTTAGACCTTGGCCATAGGCACTCCAAGGACATGCATCTTACCTTTGACATTGGAAAGGTGTTCTCAAAACTAATTTTTTTCAACCTTCCATTTCAAAGGGAGGAAAACAGGAGATAGTGGAATCCAGCTAACAGATAACTGCAAAACAGTTCTGAAATGTAGGGCTATCTTACAAGTGTTGAAGGAAAATGCCAAAATCAAGAATTGAATTGAAGAATCAAGAATTAAAGTAATGCTGAAAGGGTAGAAGTAAGATCTTGGAAAGAATTCAAAAGCAGACTTCTTAAATAGGAGACATTATTAATATCTTATAAAATCCGTCATATATTCTTAGATCATTTAGTGTTTCAGCATAAACAAAAGAAAACAAACAGTAATTGTCTTATACTTCTTAAATCCTTTTGTCAACAGGCATATGGTAGAAACAGAGTGGAAAATCACATTATCTAAAGGCTGCTGATAAAATCAAGAGATCCGCTATCACTTAAAACAGTAAAAGGTCACATTTTGAGTGTCAATTAATGTTTTTGGCTGTGCAAATGTTGCTGCATTTTCTCTGAGCCAAGAAATAGGGGTAATGATTAATTTGGTGTAACTATTAAACTTTACTTCAGAGGGGAAAAAGGGGGAAGAGGCAAAAAACCCTGGGGCAAAACAAATCAGAATGTGGCACTCTGAGGTCTGAGGTCAATAGTCAGAATGGGGTTTTTTTATTACTAAGTTACCTAGGAGCTGATTGGTTTGATGCTCCTTTGACATGTAATAGAATATCAGAACTTTATCAGAAGGAATTTGCCACCTGATTTTATTGCCACATATTCCCATTTAACAGAACCTTGAGATTAAATTCTGAGTTTGTCTACATGACCTAGTTAGCTGCAGAGTGGATGTTCTTTGTTCAGTCAGAGTGTACCACTATGGTTGCAACTGCTGTATCACAGTGCTCAGTAAAACATCCTACTCCTGCAAGGCACTGAGTGAGACTGTCATGCACAGACCATATTTATTTCTGCTTATCTTTGGTGCAGCAAAGGATGTTTAGAATTTTACAGGAATTGATCCAATAGGGTTAGACCTAAAGTGGCTAAATCTTCCATGTGTTAAAGTAAAGGAAAACAAGTGTGTTGTTATAAAACGTGTTTGTGCCCAGAATCAGTGCAAATTGTCATAAAAAATTATTTACAAGCCACTTATGAGAAAAGCTGTAGCAAGACACTTAACCCAATCTTGCCAAAATCATGCAGATCTGACAAAGCGTGGTTTCTTTTGAATGACTTGTACCTGCAATATCATGATCTACTGCATAGGCTTTAAGACCTAAGGGATTCTTATATCTGTAGTGTAAACTTACATATGTGATAGACAATAAATCAAGATTAATAAAATATATTATAAATTTTTACTAGTAATGGAAAAGCTTACATGAAAAAGCAAAGAATATTCAACTGAGTTGAAGTTTTACCTGCAAACTTATCCTTGCCAACAAAAACACTGTAGATCAAGAAAGTGTAGTACTTGATATTTAGTGTAACTGGCAAAGCAGCAAAGAATATTATTATAGCACAATAAATAGCCCAGTAGTAAAAGCCTGATATAAACTGTCTATATTGTCAGACTAAATATGGACCTCTAAAGCTTTTTTTGCAACAAAGTCCTTATCTATCTATCGCTGTAAAAAACTTTTTTTTCTTTTTTTTCTTTTTTTTGTGCTGAAAACTTGAAAGGTTATAATAATGGTTTAAAATAAGTAACTCTCAATTTTTCTTTTGTGGTCATCAATTCCACTTCTCTAAAGAACCTCATAAACACAATGGGCTCAATGCCAAAACAAAAATTAAATGATCATGTGATACCCAAGGGAAGACATACTTTAAGTAAGAAGTATTCTTGCAAGGAGCCTTATAAACCCTACATGAAAGTGAATGATTTAGAGTTTATTGCACTAATATTTGTTGCTTTGACAGCACTTTTTATCAAAGTAACTATAATTTTCAAAGAAAGGCTACTTAATTTTGATTATATTGCTTTTTTTTGTTGTTGGAAAGGAGCTATAAATAATAAGTTGACTAAGTTTTGGGGGTAGTTTGCAGTCAATCTAGTTTGTTCCCCAGCAGTCAGTTAATCCCTTCAAAGTATCATCTATTCCTCAATTCATTATTTTCTCTAAGCATAGATGGAGTGTATTAAAGCTATGTGGAAGCATTTAAAAATAAAAAAGTTTGAAAAAGAACAGCACTCTGCATGTCAGCCCTTCAGAGAACTGAAAAAAACAGATGCTTTGTTGTATTGTTTTCCAAAAATGCTTCTACTTTTCCCCTTTCCTCATCTACTGTATTTATCTTTTTTCTTATACTCATTTAAGAAACTGCATTTAAAAAGCAAGTCGGGTTACCTTTGTCAAGTATAGTTGCACTCATATTACTCTGATATTCTCTAGCTGCTCTTTGCTTTTGTTACTTTTTGTTGATTTGTAAAAGTTGGCTGGTATTTGGTAGCATGCATTTTAAAAGAAGTGGCAGTTTAGTATCAAAAGACACAGAAGCAGTAAAGGTCTCAGACTTGCACGAAGTTTCCACATACCCAATATACTATTGTTTGTAATGCATATGCATCACAATTGTTTGAAAGTATTCAGCCTTGCTTGCCAATAACTTCTCAGTCACGTCTATGGGCCTAGACCTTTTACATTTCAAATTTTTAATTTGGTCTTCTTAGGAAGATAGAGGCAAAATTCATCATGGACTTCAGTGAGATCTGGATTTCATTCATAGTGAGTAAGAAACATAACAACACCAAGAGAATATCTGTAATATACAACACTGTGGCATTAAATCTCAGAATACTGTGCCAGATCTCCTAGCATAATTTTCTTTTATTTGCAACTAACAGAAAAGAAAAAAGGTATTTCGGAATCTTGCAAATTTTAATCCAAAGTATAAAAGAAAATTCTTTGATTTGTGGCATTCTGCAGGTATCAAGACATATCTTGCTCAGTCAATGAGTCTACAGAAGAATATGTGGAAAATACAGTTGGTTGTAAACAAGAGAAAAATTTCTGGCCATGTTTAGGTACTCAGCATCTCGGTTTTACAAAGAGAGGTAGAGAAGAATTTTGTCTTCTTTTTTACTGGAAGGCCTGAGGCATTTGAGTTCAGGACTTCTCTAGCAGCATCTGCTTCACATCTGTAGACGCGACTTTTCTTTAGGTCCTTGAAGTCATGGTCGGCTGTGGATTGAAGATCGCCACTAGCTCAGGTAGTTGTCCACAGATAAAACTCCATGATATTGCAGTTCTGAAAGCTATGGTTCCTTTTATTTTCTTTCCTTGTCTGTTCTCAAATAGTCAACAAGATGTGCCTAACAGCATCATAGTTTCTGTAGGAGCCACCCCATTAAGAAAAACTAGAACTATGGAATAATGCCTTTTCCATCAGTACCCAAAATACTCTTCATTAGGAACTGCACTGGGATTAAGACTGAAGTCTGGAAGAATTTTACTACTACTTACAGTGAAATCAGAATTTCGCCAAGTTAATGTAACATAATCCAGGCCAGGATTTATGGACACCCTGCATGCACCAGGCAGCACCAAGCTGTATTTAATCAGATAGGGGGTGGAAACTCAAAGCATGCTGTCTGTGGCAAGTAGTTTCAATGAACAGTGCCTTTTAACCTCTTTATAAGTATCTTCCACCATCATTTTAGACAAAGAGAAAGCACTGCACCCCCATCTTTATTAATATCATTAGTTGGTTTTGGTTTTTTTAAACAAACGATATCCTGGTAATTTTTTTAATAACCTCCCAGCTTCATTGATCAGCACTCTGATCCTTCAACCTCCTCTCTTCAAATCTCTTCCTTTGCTGTTGCAAATACTTAGTTAACACCATGTCTTGGTTAGAAAAGACAGGTGTCTGCTAGGGAGGGCAAGACTTCCCCTGGGAATGGAGAATTCAAACTCCTTCTCTCCGAACCATTAAAATTTTGATATTAAATTGGCTCTCAGGCAAAGATAAGGGGATAGGAATAACAGCTCTTTACTAGTATGTACAACAAGGCAAACAAACAACAACTACTACAGCATTAATGATAAACAAAACCAGGAACCTCGAGGGGCTTTTGTTTCTCAAAGCCCGGGGCAGTCTGGTCTCGGTGCAGAGCTCCAAGAGCACCAAGCTGGAATGGTGGAAAATCCCAGGCTGGTGGGTGGGATGTACCAAAGCTCCGCAGTGGTAGCTGGAAGGGCAGGGATGTCCTGGCAGGGCAGGGCAGTGCGGGGACACAGCGTACCCAAAGCGGTGCCGAAGGAAAGCAGCGGCGGTGGGACGGGGCCGGCCCAGCTCCAGCAGGGCAGGAGGAGGCGAGCTCAGAGCTCCTGGGCACACGAGGAGATGATGGGAGATTTCCTCAGGAACGGACCCGGTGATGGCAGTGAGAAACTTCCTGCAGCAAGAGCAGCCTGACCCTTCTGTCTCCAATGCTGAGAGCAAGAGAGCGAAACTCGCCACACCAGCCCTTTTTCTCCCCAAACCTTGCGGTATCACCTTTTTCCCTCAGAGGGGAAAAAACTCCCTGAGACCAAAAAGAAGGTGTAACCTGGTGCTAAGCTTTCTTAGCCGTTTGTATTGTTTTGATTAAGCACCCATAAACACTCAGCAATTAGTCTCCTAGCGACTTTGTGGGAAAAAATTCTATAGGGAAAAAACCCCCAAATCTAACCCCCAACACACCCCCTGAAGAAGTGGCTAAGAAGTTAAAAGAAGAACTTTTCTATCAAGTTAAAAGATCAACCGTTCTATCCAAAATACAGTTGTCAAAGTTATGAGTTCTCACAACCTAGATTTTCCAGCAGTCCATATCTGATATTTGCTTGTTCCACCACCTTTGCCAAATCACTTAATTTTACAGATTCACAGCTTACATATTTGAAAAGCAGATCTAGTAATAATTGCCTACTTTTTGCAAGTGTGGAGGGGATTAATTAATGAGCATTTGTTAAGCACTTAAAATCCCTTGGATGCAAGGCACTAAATTAAAAAAAAAAAAAAAAGCTCAGAATTTTAAATGCTAGAATTATTGTTATTATAGTTCATCTGATCTTAAATGTTATAGTGCCTGTAAATTCACTTCATTTGACTCTGTGATTGCTGAAGCATCTCTTTCCTCAAATAATGTCCTGTCTTGAATTTAAAGAAAATTTGAGGGATGGACAATCTGATATCCCTGGACAGCTGTAACCTTGTGACACTGTAAAACTAGTTTTTACACAACTGGAACAAATTTGCCAAGCTACAGCTTTTTTCCCTTTTGATTCTTCTAACTTTTGTCTGCTATGTATAAGTGCTCTGTTATACTGTCTATTCTCTTTCAGCTGATGCTTATGTTTCCTTCTGACTGAAAAAAACTTTGATAAACTGGCAACTGAATGACTCTAGGAACTGAGTAATAACCTGCTTTTCAGTGTTCCATTAATTTCTATAGTTCTTCATAGAATAATTTCATAATTTTCAGCATTTTTTTGTTGTAGATAATAAAACTGAATGCAAATGGACTCAGCAAGCCATAGATGCTCTTGCTTCTCACAGATAAGTATCTGTCTACCTACACTTCTGAGCATTTTTAGCTATAGCTATGAATAAATGTGAATCAAATAAATAGAGGCTTGTAAGCACTAGATTACTCAACCTAAAGTGAAACAAAGCCAAAATGACCAATTTGCTCTCTTCTTTTGCTTGTACATTAAATAAAAGTACCATGAACAAACATTTTGCTACATTTTAATCCACTCAAGCATAATATATAGGAACATCAGATTCTGTATTCACAGGAATGACATGTAAAAATTTGTGTGTTCTCCTCTCACAGGGATACATATGAAGTTGTTGGGAGTCTATCGTTATGAGTCAGTAGCCTTTCTATGTGCCATACATTTGTAGTTTCACGTGATTTAGATGTCCTGTGATCCTCAGGCAATAACAGCACCTTTCAAGAATTTCTTTCACAGGAACTTTTTTTTGTGTGTGTCTCAATATTTTTTGCTTTGTTTCTTTCTTGCACAGAATTATAGAACATGCTGAGTGTGAAGGGACCTGTCAGGATCATGGAGTCCAACTCTTGGTCCTGCACAGGACAGCCGAAGTCACACCATGTGCCAAAGCATTGTCCAAAGGCTTCTTGCACTGTGTTAGGGTGGTGCTTGGGGACCCTGTTCCAGTACCCAAACACCCTCCAGATGAGGAAAATTTTCCTGATATCCAACCCAAGCCTCCCCTGACACAACTTCAGGCCATTCACTTGAGTCCTGTCACTGGGCACCACATGAAGAGATCAGTGTCTGCTCCTCCTCTTCTCCTAACAAGGGATGTCATAGACTGCAATGAGGTCTCCCCTCAGTCTCATTTTCTCTTTCAAACTGCCTAGGACAATATTTAAAAACACTGACTCCTTGCTTGCTTCCTCTGGGACCTCAGATTTTATTCTTACCTCAACAATGGGTAAACTGTATTTAATTCATGGGTTTTTATTCTGCATTAGTTAGAGCACTGTGGCCTGATTTTTTTTCCCTACCTAAAAATATGTGTATTTCCCATTTAATAAAATTAAATGTGTTCTCTACTTTGTCCCGTTTTTTAGGTAATGATAGACATCAGTTACAAGAAAACCAAAGGGCTATTACAATTATAAAGAAGCAATATCATAAGCATATGCAGCACATAGAAACTACATGTAGAGAACAGAAAAGGACAGACTTTCTGTAGTGTCAGCCTTAGTGATTTTGCCAGTGAAGCTTCAACTGCCAAGAGATAAATCTTCTCTTTATCTTCAGAAACTATGCCATAATGTTGCAGATCTAAACATGAGGATGTTTATTCTGACATTTAAACTATATTTGCTCACACTTTAATCTTATGCCACCCTTGTTAGCTGTATCCCTAAACAACCACTCTTCTTTCATGGGACTTATAATCTTGCAATTCAGGTATTTAAAATTAACTCGAAGATATTTCAAATGAAAATGATCAAAACTAGTTTTGTCCTTGTTGTACTAGGTGGATGTTAGTTTCCAGTACTCTCAGACCAGGTTCATTCAGAAATTCCACATGTGGACAGTTTTCATGTGTTAATACCAAATTTACTTATGATATTTGACATTACAAAGGATTTTGATTCAGCAGAGGAATACAGCAATATTGTGCAGCAAATGCAACACAAGGGTAATAAAGCAATTGCAGTACACAGTTGGGTACCAATGAAAATCTGATTTCTACTCCAGGTGTCTCTATGCTTATCACTGGGGTGGTTGGTTGAAACCAGCTCATACCTGCTGCTCTATTTGAAGTTTGCTTTGTGGATTCCTCAGTTTTTATATCCCTATGTTGGGCTGAGTTACTTGTACACTTCTCCCATGATGTTCTAGCTGTCTTAGAATTACACCCACACCTTTTTAATTAACTTATGGGAAAATGTTTACACCACTCATTGATCCATTCAACTGTCAGAGCCGTTGATTAAACCAAAACCCAACCTCATGCCTCCTTTGTGTTGGGGTAAGTTCTGCTTTCTTTACAACAGCTGTGGTGTTGTGCTCTTCCCTGAGCCTCAAGAACACATCTTTGCCCATCTCCTCTGGGTCTTCCTCTATTGTGGGGGTTCATTGATCAGTTATAATTGATGTGACCTGACCCTTAGTGATTTTGCAGTTATTTCTACAGAGAGAGGGAAAAAATTATGTTAAGATAGATGCCCTCTAGCTAATGCACCAGTGAGGTCATCAGGAAGGAAAGCAGCAGGGATGGGACTGGCTGTTACACACATATCACACCATTCTGAAGAAGCAGGTAGCATTATAAAATTCAGTGGAGATCCATACACTAGACAAAGTACTTCTAGCAGTGAAATCAGTGTGTATTTGCCATCCAGGATGCTTTTTATGCTTATGCTTTCCTGACACTTTTTTCCTAAGTATCTCTGACAACACTATCATGACAGGACACTGGACACCTCAAACCTTTTGTCCAACATGGTGCAGCTGTTCTTACATTCCTAATGTAATAGGAACATCACCAGGGTCACTAACTAGCATCAGTCAAACTTGAGAAGTGTTTTAATCCCAAAATCTTTTGAAATAAATACATTCCTTAAATGGATAAAGGCCATTTTCTTAGATTACCTTAGACAGAAGAGGTGAACAAACCAAGGCTGATATGCTTAAAACACAGCTAAGGTTTATTTTAACTCCTTTCTAGCAAAGATCTCAAAGTAAATACTGATCTAAGACTACAGTATTCCTCTGGGGAGTATATTTGACTCTGAGTTATTCTAATTGCTTTACAAATGCATAAATGGGCTAAATTAATTTTTCTACTGAGCTCTGACAGAATACTGTTATTGCATTTGACTCAGAAACCTGAATAGACCACATACATGCAGTGCCCAAGTGAAGCAGTGGTACAGAAACACAGCTTGGAGCAGTTGCTATCACAGCAAGGTTATAAACTTGTTACCATAAGGTATGTCAATATATGTATTTGTGTGGTTTATATTTAAGTGAACAAATGCTAAAAATCTGTATTCTTGGATGCAGAATTTCTGTAATTTCTGTTGAATGCGCAATCTCTTGTCCCCAGGGAAAATATAAAAAGTACAGTAGGCATTACTGGCTTTCTGAGAGAGGTCCCTCATCAGAAAATACATTACAGGAATTGGTAAACACCATAATCACTTCTGCTAAATTTTGTAAGATACCATTGTTTTTAATGGTAGCCTAGAAGTTTTGTATGTGTTTTGTTAATTTTATCTATTTTTGTCAAACCATGTGCTCTTGGAAAACCTCCTACCAGAAATACAATGAATTCTACATTGTGAGTGACAGTTCTAGATTAACAGGTCAGCAGCGTTGTTAAAAGGTTGTTGCAACTCCTGTGACAGATTACATTGAGTTTTAAGAGCTTCCATGTACATCTGGCAGAAGTACTGGGCGCCACAAAAGATAAAACTTTCTCGTAAATCTTCAGGAGACTAAAAAATCAAGTGCAACAGTTGAGTAAGTGGAATGAAGTGGAATAAGCCCAATCTTCATGGCGTATTGCCATAGTGTTCCTAAATGGCTCTAAAATGAAACAAGGAGACAATGTGTGTATATCATGGAGTTATGTGAGCAGCCAGAGAAAAAGAATTAAAGGCAAAGATGAAATCAAATCAAAAGGGCCACATCCATATCACATCACCCCCAGCTGCTAAGGCTTTAGCAGGTTATTGTGTATGACATCTAGCTTTGAGAACAAGCAAATCACTTTTTTTTTCCTTTTTTTTCCCTGTAGGTCTGTTGCCTCATTGCCTGCTGTGGCAGCTAGGTAATGGAGATTACTTCATGTCGAAGTGGGAATGAATAGGCTACTGTGTACAAGGCTGTTGGGAAGGAAAATATTTTGCCTATCTTCATCTCAGAGCACAGTATTTTTGCAGAGATTTGAAAGCAGAGCCACTAAGCTGCAGTGAACAGGGTGATAGAGTAAATAAGATAAAAATATATAGTTTAGAAAACATTAAAAATAGTATTAATCTGAGTTATTTTTTAGTCCCTTAGAAATCTCACATTTTGCTGTTTCTTTTCCACCTGTGTCCAATCCATAGCAGTCTCTGCTGCTTTGGGGTCAAAAAAAACCCATTATTTTTCTTGGGGATAACTGTTGGTGCTGAGACCAAGATCATTTAGTGTTCTTCAGCTGGCAGCTTCGCATATTGTGAAGTTCCCACTTCTCAAATGACATGACAGTGCTCTGCCACAGAACACTGAAAAACAAATACCTACACTTCTGTTTCAGGACAGGTTAGACAGATATGACACTCTAAGTGTAAAGCACTAATAGGCTCCTTTGTCCCTGCAGCGGTGTCATACTAGGTTGGGAACTAGGCCTGGACAGTGAAAAATGGAAGAGCTTGAGAACAGAGGCTTGGCTAAAAGGGTGATGAAAACCAATTTAGCTGTAATCTGGCAGCTGTAAATTTAACTGTGATGGCAGAATATCTATAATTAGGAACAGAATAGGGAGGCAGACAGTACAGAAATAGCAGAAGAGCTAGCAAGATTTTGGTGGAGAAGTCTGACTATGATGGACTATTCTAAAACTGAAAGAAAATAATTAAGACAGGCCAATTATTTTTATAGTGTGTGATCAGGTACCAAAACTAGGTGAAGACAAAAATAATTCAGAGGGTTTTATCTCATTAAAAAAACTAAATAAATTTACAACAATGAGTTGGGCTAGCAAAGGTACTTTCCAAACCAGAAGATGGTAGCATTAAGTCAGTATGGTGTACTTTTGGCTTTCAGATGAAACCACTTGGCGATCAATAAGTGCTCTTGTGTGTGTGAAAGGAAAAAATTGACATGAACTTGCAGAAATGCTCAGCAACAGGTATTAACAATTCTAAGAATATGAAGTAGACCAGAACAAAGAAAAGAAACCTTGGGATTTATCTGAGATTTCCTCCATTAAGAGAAGCGGCAGTATACACTTTCCTTATGCCGTCTGCAGAAGTGAGGAACTCATTCCAGTGCTCTAGGCACTACTACATTAAATATTGATAGGAATTCACTGTATAGGAGATTTTTCCTTCTAAGGAACTGCTAAATAGTTAACGAGGTGTTAGGCAGCTGAGTCCATCCTGAATGGGTAATACTTTCAGTAACAACAGTTTGTTTGCCCCTTGAGGGTTCAGGTTTTTTCACTACCTCATTCAACAAAATATAATTTGACTTAGGCATATTAGTTTGTAACCTAAATATGTATATATGAATTGATTAGTATTCTATATTATCTAAACACCTTTGGAAATCTTTCCCTGCTCATAAATAAACAATGAACAAGTCAGCATCTGTCTGATAAATTAGAGTGTTTGAAGCATCACAGTCAATGTGATCTAGTCAATAATAGACAGCAGAAAAAAAGATACCAGCTTACCAGGCAGAAAAACGAGTCTTTCTGTTACTTTTACTAATTTCTTCGTAGCCACAGTGAAGAGATACCACTGCACATTCTAAACCTATGCTACTACTGTGTCAAGAGTCTTAGTACACTGAGCCAGTTGTTTGCCAGCTGTGTGTTCATCACTTGTCAGCTCATTGCTTCTTTGTTAAAAAATTAGGAGGGGAAAAAAAAAGTACTTTCTTTCCTGAGGATTTTGTGTTTAAAGATGGAGGCAACTGGAACTGAGATCCCTTTGTGTATCTACAGAAGAATACAAAGGTAGGGAACATTTCCTCTACAGCAAATTACTAATATTCTTCAGTCAGGCAGTGAAAGAAGAAAGTGATTTTGTGGATCATCAGGAACATCCACGTTTGGGAAAGTGTATGTTGTTTCTTTTCTGAAACTGATCTCAGGTGAGTTTTGACTTGTAGCTTGCACTAGAATAGAGAGGGAAATGCTCATGGGCAGTGACCACCAGCTCAAATCAAATCCAAGTAAGTCTTCAGCCACGGAACATCAGCTGTTCTGTTGCAGACAGAGGTCTTGCTCCAGGTAGACAAGACAAAGGCAAGTGCATGGAGACCATTGGCCACCTGTGCAGGCTTTCCAAGTCAACTGTTACAGACATGCTCAGCTTTTCACTCTGTCTGTGTAGCAGCTGATCCTGCTCAGTTCAGTGGATAAACATGGGTCATTGTGTTGTTGATCAAATCTTTTTTAAAATCCAGTAAGCATTTTCTAAGTACTTTAAGAGAAAACACAGTAAGGAGTAATTAGATTTTGTAGTTGTATGGAGGGGTGTTAGGATACAAAAATGTAGCAGGTTTTATGTAAGTTATTTAAACACTTGCTAGAACGGGTAGGCACAATCAGTTCAGTGCAGAAAACAAAAACACTGCTGACAATGCAACACAAGGTAGGAGAGACTACCTTGTAGCAGATAAACTAAATATTTTTATAGTTGGGCCACTTTCACTCCACATTACTTTAAACAATCATAAAACATGATCTACTCCATTGCACAAAAACTGCTTGGTATTTCTGCTATTAAAGGACAGTCCTGAACATAGTGCAAAAGCCAGGCAGATTTTGCAATATGCCTTAGAGAGATATGAAGAGGATTGTCAGAACATAAACATTTCATAAATACATCAGTATTACAGTAAATAAGAAAATCTGAGCATTGACAGACATCTCTCAGGTTAGTGAGGGAAGAAACCCTTGGGCTTGCATTTTTATGTTTTACAAGTTGTACTGTTTTTCCAAAACAATTTGTCTGAATATTAGGGAAAAATAATTTATCTGAATACAATATACTATACCTCAAATATGGTCCTCAAATCACTTCATCCCAAAGCATTACTACTATAGAATAAGAAGGGATGCTGACTTCTTAAACACAAGTGCAGAAGAATACAAAAATGCATATTTCAAGCCTAACAAACCTTCTCTCCCAGGACAACTGGTCTGAATAGAGAAAATCTGTGGGTTTTCCTAGCAGTCCACAAGAGTCTGGGTTGTCTGGGCTGTCACTATAGCTATTGATCATGCTGACAGCACCCTTTTACCAAATGGTGCTGCTTTTTAGTCTCTTCCCCTGTTCCATCTGTATTTATGGATAGAAGAACAATGTTTGCCATTTTGTGTCACTGCAGACGCTCTCATTTGCTCTGCAGCTTTTCTCCTACTGTGACCTTTGTCATGTGTAATACAGGAGTACATTTGGCTTCTCATTCACACTTTTTTTTTTCCCTCATAGAGTCATAATTCTACAGAGAGCAACGTGATTACCAAGGAAACAGAGCACAACCCAATAGATCGCAAGCAGCTGCCTACAGTAAGACAGAGCGCATGCAGCAGACAGGACCCTTGCATTGCCCTTTTAGGCTCTTCTCTTAGTTATGACGGAAGGAATGTAAGATGAAATTAACCCTACTGGATCAGACCAAACCATCTAGGACAGTGTCTTGTCTGTGTCAGGAAACAAAAGCAGACTGTAGGGGAAATTACTTATAAACAGCGTGTAAATGTGTAAGGCATTTTTCTCATGTTGATGCCCCGTGATGCAGCATGGAAAGTGACAGAAGCTGAAACTTTCTTCTCAACCTAATGCAGAGGAATTGGTACCAGAGGGAGATGGGCTTTGTGTACTTTTTTCAGAGTTCCCAATAAAAATAAATTATTTATCTAAGTAATGCCGAGGAAAATAAGGTGAAGAAGCTTCTATGTTTACAGCTTCATGCAGTTTAGAGAGGGATATCAATAGCCTGTCACAAGCAGCTAAACCAGGCTGCAAGCTACATCAGTGATGGCAACAGTTCTTAAAGAAACTACTTCAAAGATTTGTTTACTTGCATAAATGTACATGTTTCTACGAAGTCTTCACCAATCTTGCAATAGGTGCTCACCCTGGCATACATGCCAATGACAGTTTAGTGAGGAAAACTTTAATGACAGCCACCAGATCCTGAAAACAGTGACATTTAGAGACTCTGTGGCTAAAAAGCAGATATTCTGAACAATTTGTCTGAGAAGAAGGATGAATGATTGTAGAGGTTGTTCTTTACAATGTGCTTAGTGTATTGGGCTGAAGTGAATAAGCTAATAATTATGGAACAGTTGTTAGAGAGTTTGTCTGAGACAGTGTAGGCTGGAGCAAACCTCACCCATCCAAGAAGATGTTGTGAATAAACTGGAGGGCAACACAAAGAAGCTATTATGAAGAATCCTGTTGTTATAGTGGTGTACTGGAATAAACCACCGTCAGTGGGACAGATAGCAAAAAGTGTTCAGGAGAGAAAAGAGGAATTCTGATCCTTTTAGGAGAGTAATGGCAAGCAAGTATGCCAATAGGAGTGATGGAGTTGTAACCACGGTGAGTCTCACGGAGAATATCCTGTAGTTCAAGTACAGCAAAGCACACAGCTCAGATAAAACCCTTCGAAGGGTTACAAAGAAAATCAGCCTTTGGAAACAATAGAAACAGCAATGAGGAAGCTGAATATAATAAATATGGGGACACAGAGCAAAAGAGGAAGTAAGTGTTTTGCACTCAGAGTATTCTATTTGCAAAATTCATTGTCAGAGTGGGGTCACAGAAAGACACCCAGAAACAAAGTAGGGCTGGTTCATGCTGTGACTTGATTGATAAATCTGTGGTTATCCAAGTGACAGGCAGTCTACTCTGAAGGTTTGGTAAAAAGAGACTTAAGAGGGAGGGAAAGTAGTTTAGAGAAAGTTTCCTATGCCTCAGCCACTTGTACTACTGGTGGTGTCTACAACATAAAATTTGCCTTCTCTGTGGGATTAAGACTGGTCATTGTCCAGAGAAAATGACTATTTCTGAAAGATCAGCTTTGCTAAAAACTGGTTGTTTCTCTTTACTACATTCCTCTATTAGGCTTCTGATCTTTGATCATCTTCTTGATTAGTTTTCTCACAGCTAGTGTATTTCTGTGACAGAATTTGCTGACCAGTGAATCAAGTCTGTGCTCAGAGGCAGATGCATTCTGAGACCAGCCTGCGGTGCTTCTACATTGGTGTGTGTAGCAATAGTCAGAAGGGATTGCAAGGTCATGTCTGGTTTCAGGGCTACTGTGTGAGCACAGTCAGAGAGACTGAGTGGCACAGCATGCACACCAGGAGCACAGGCTTCTTTAGGGAGAGGTGAAGAGCAGGGAGGATTGCATCCTCTATAAAGAAGCTTTGTGATAGGACAGCACTGGGATGAAATCTTTTGGTGGTCTTTGGACTGATGAACCCTGGAGAAATAACAGTGAAAACACTTAAGAAAAAACATACCATACGCCTTTAGCCACCTATAGTGATTGGGTAAAATACAAGATTTTTTTTCTAAAGTATTTAGAGAAAAGGCCAAAGGTCGGAGGGAACTAAATCTAGGCCTAGACTGAGAGATTAATGTAAAATTTGTAAGTATGTCTGTAGGAGAAAGGACGGGCCAGTTGTTGAATGAGAAAGACAGCCTTATCAGTAATAAAAAGTAGCTTGGTATCTAAATGGCAGCTAGGAATAAATGGAGGCGAGTCCCATATGCTTCAATAATTTAATCAGTAACTTGAATGCTAAGAAAGTGATTTGTAAATTATAGTAAATAAGAGGAAGAGATTATTAAGCCAGAAAGTTAAACCTCATTCTTAACAGACCTCATGAAACGTGAAGATTGGTGAACAGTTCAAGAAGTGAAAATTCTGCGCATGGACATAAAAGATGCACAAAGGTAGGCTGGGACTGAGTAGCAACCCTCATGTCAATACCCAGAAGTGGCAGTGAATATCAAGCAGAAAACAAGCTATCATCGCAGACACATGACAAATAAGGAGAATTGCTCACTGTCTATTTGGAGGAGCCTGGCCAGCAGGTCAAGGTGTGGCACTGTATACACTTTCCTGACCCTTGTGAGGCTGCACCTAAAATAATGTAGCTAGTTTTGGGTTCCAGATCAAGAGGGGTAAGGGAAAAAGCATCAGCCAGGAGCTACCAGTATAGATAGGATCCTAGAGCACACGGCCTTCATAGAGAAGTTGAGAGAGATTGGCTTGTTCAGCATAACATAGAGGTTATCTGAGAGCAGTTTACAGCTGTCAGAAGGAATTTACAGTTTCCCTATCCAAACATTTCTCTTTAAAGAAAATAACCTCAGAAGGAACAATGAACCTGGGGGGGTCAGATTAAATGTTTGGGAAAACTTCCAAGAAAAGATGGTAGGTGCAGCACAGGAGTAGTGAGAGATTGTGCAACTGGACTAGGGAAAGAAATGCTGTACCTGATGTACAGCTGGTGATGAATTTGCTTCAGGGGAGAGGCTGAACTAGATATCTTCCAGAGGAAAATTCCAAGAAACACCCTCTGAATCAATGACTAGCTCATGGTTAAGTATATAATTTTCTTCTCACATTGTATGTTGCTTGATTTCCACTGCAGCAAATGGGTGAGTTTAGATGAAGCTCAAATGCTACTCTCAGAGTGTTCTTTTTAATCTCCTGTGCCTTGAAGGAAAGACTAGAAAGCAAATTATGCTTCTGTACCTTGACAGAAGACCTACAGCTCAGGGTAAAACCTATTTTCAGTTTGTTTTGTCCTGTATTCCCTTTGCCTGTAAAAAGTACGTGTTTTGCTTTGCAGTGTCACTTCTTATGAGAGTATAGTCTTGAGTTAGTAGCAGCAGCAAAGGTCAGGAGATTAGGAAGAAAAACTAATTGCAAGCTATAAACAACTCAAATATTCTCCATTCTGCACCAGGACTTTTATCAGCTCTTGTTTTATCAGAAATCAATCCATCCCTTCACAGTTTACTTGTTCATAGGATAAAAAACTAGAGCTTGCAGTAGTAAATATGGAAACTATAGCTATAATTCATCAGTCCTTTTATCTCTTGTAAGCTTGTATCATTCACAATAGAAAATTCATGTATCTTTTATTTTTCCAGTGAATGTGATACTTATTTCTATAAACCATATACACAGATAAAACAGATACAGATCAAACTACAAAACCGAGTCCACAGACATACCTGGAATAATTTAGCAGTTATACTGATAATACTTCATTGGTCATTTTTAGCTTGCCTAGCTTCATCCAGTCTCAGAACCAAAATTTAATTGGCTGGAAGCACTTTTCAGATATTGTAATGTAACAATATTTGGACCTCAGTTCTGTCTGTCTGAAAATTTTTATCTTTTGTGTTCAGTATATGATTTCCTTGAACTTCAACAGGAAACCCAGGCTTAGCTAGGACACAGACTTTTCAAATTTTTAACAGCAGTCTTCAGGATTTATTCATAGTCATCTAAGCTTAAAGCTTAGAAGAGTATGTATGATTCACATACACACACACACACACACACAAATAAAAACAAAAACAAAACAAAAACAAAAAAAGAGAAAAGAAGAAAAAAAGAAAAAAAAAAGACAACCCATCCTCCACATCTCCACATTCTACATAACGACTTTTCAGAAGACTGTTGTTTACCCAGCATCCTAGGATGTTTCTAGTGCTCCAGAAATGTGGTGAAAAGATCAGACTAATACTCTAGGACATATATAAGAAAAGAAAAGAAAAGAAAAAGATAGAGCAACTAGAACAGAGGAGGACAGAGAAAGGAACAACAATCCTGGAACTCACAATCTCTGTGAGGCTGAGCCTTGCTCGAGGCAGTGGTGAGAGGTAAGGCCTGGCTCCACACTTGCTGCTTCCCCAGCTAACAGCAGTGACCCATGGATTGCCTACACTTTCATTTCCCGGGCACAGGCTCTCATGGATCCACAAGCAAACCTCATCTGCTTGCCATGGCAAGTACCTTTTCAGCTATCTCTCCGGCCCCACTTTGGTACAAGTCCTGTTGCTTCCTGGCCAGAGGGATGCATGAGCAGCAAGGGAGTGCTGTCTCCAAGCAATTCTGTTGCCAAATGCAGAGAGGGGAGAGAAAGAGAGGGGAGAGGACCTGTCTCTGAAAACCTGATATGCCTGTTACTATTCTTTTCTCACCTATCTCTGGCTGTCAATTTCTTTTAACTTCTTTCTGTCTTATTTGATGTCTGCTGTTGGCTCTTATTTTTTCTTCCTTTCTATTTTTCTTTCTGTCTCTCTCTCTCTCTATATTTCTATTTGGAGGTTATTAAAATTTAGTACTTTCTCTCAGAGTGTAGCCCTCCTTGCCCTGTCATGAAATGAAATCATATTGAACAGAAAGGCTTTACTTGGAGCTCAGACAGGAATTAAAGACAGCAGTTTTAACAAGAACATACATAAACATCCCCAGACTCCTTGTACTGCCAACGTGAGCTTCCTTATTCATGTTAAGATACTGACAGTTTTCAAGGTACGATACATATTGCTTTGCAACTTTTACGTATGAAATGTTTTGCAGCACTGTGAATGCCTCTCGAAGACAGAATCACATCTAGTCTTCTCACAGCCCTTGCTATCTAACCACCTACTTCTCCTTTCAGTGAATGTATCTCAATAAATTCCTTAAACTGTATTAAACATGTATTATGTATGTACGGTTACAAGGGAGCAGGAAAGAAGTCCTAACTTTGCAGTGCACTGCTGTTGATTTAATCAGTATACATTTGCAAATCAGTAAAGCACACACAGCAGTTCTCTTCTGCCTCCTGCTTTTTTTTCATGTCAGTTGACCAGATGGATAATGCTGGAGCTGCTAATTCTCTGCTTGCAGCACTTAATGCTCTTGCCAGAGCACTCATTACCAGAAAGACAATGAGGATCAAACCCATACGAAGAGTAATCCAGCACAGCACTGGCTGAAGTAAAAAAGAGTTTGAAGTCAAAAAGTGTCTCCCTATGCCAGGGCTGTATTTTTTGCTAAAACCATCTCCAGCACAAAGATGCTTTGCCATGTTTATTTTGTGCACCACGTCTGGTATAATCAGGAAAGAATAAGAGGCAAAAGGTTTACACTGTTGTCTTAATGTCTGCCAATAAGGAGATTGGAGATTCACAGCATCTGAAGCCAGTCAGTTAGTCAAAGTGCTCTTCAGCTCCACAAAGCATTCCATCCTGGCATTGCAATTGTGCATTTCAGGGGATCTTTCAATATGCTCCTCTAGGCAGTGCTAGCAAACTTAGCAATATGCACTGACTGGCTTAAAAAATGAAAATTAAATAAATTTCTCATATGGCTATACTGTGGCATTTTCCCACACAATTAAATAAAATGTTACTGTAGTTTATTAGCATTTTCTAGGAGAAAACATTTCTTACGCTAAACTCACTAAGTTGTGTGGGACCCTGTGCTTGTGCACACCATATTTTTTCCCCAATACATATAATATTTCTGCTTCTGTGCCAGCAACTCATCTAAGGTAGAAAATCAGCTGCCTCTCCATTTCTCACCAGAATGAACCAAGAGTAATTCTTCTGAAGTCAGTGGAGTTAAACCAGTGTACAGAAGAGAAAATCATGTTCTGCCTGATCAACCCTGTAAAAGAAAACAAGATACAACCTATATTACAAACAAACAAGTAAGAAACTTATTTCTTACTATGATTTTTAGTGTCACTTAAGTGATAGAGTATGACACATAATATCAGTAACATTTCATGAGTAACTAAGAAAAAATATTGCAGGTGATGTGTATTTCTTTTTACAGTAACAGCCATGAGAAATAAATTCTTTGAAACAATAGTATTTCTTTGTTAATGTATTATGCACACACCTGTGCCTTCTCATAGGTTAACGGGAGGGCAAAAAGAGCCTCAGTGCAAATATGATAGCCAGAGTAGAGCAAACACAAAGCATAGTTATACTGAAAGACAGACAGAAAGGTTTAATGTTAGCCATTGGAGCTATTGGAACTGATACTTTGAGCTAGGGTTTCTTAACGTTAAGGCTTCCTTCTCTGTCTTCCTGAAAAGCCTATTACATAAGTCTGGTTATTGGGTTAGACTCATTTAAAATCCAGCCTTGTGTCACCTATTAAGCTAACAGATGTAGATCCATAGATGGATGAATTACTACTAGCTTCAAAATGCTTGGCTTGTGTAAGGGGATTGAGGTGCTGTATGATGCCTGGGATTTTTTATTTTTCTCTTGCTTTATTCACATGAGAAATACTTTGCTAGGCACTAACTTGCTTGACCTTTTTGTCTCAGTCAGAAATTTTCTATTAAATGTAAAAAATGATCCTAACAGAGAGATACCAAACATCCATCGTTTAATCTCTGGGGTCCTTCGACCTATTTCAATGTCAACATTGGAGGAAGAATTCTTTTCTGTGTGTTTCAGCTGATCTCCTACCGTTGTTTAGATTGGACTCAAAAACAGTTTTAAATTAACTGAATAGTAAAATAAACACGTACAGCTTTTATAAGACACAGAGGAACATGATTGTGCAAAAAAAATTAAAAGCCATTATAGGAACTATAGAATGACAATTCTACCACACAAT
>WBMY01001482.1:30750-47214 GCA_013397315.1 Donacobius atricapilla
GGAAGAAGAAGAATAAAGCCCCCAGAAAAGGAACACAAGGCACATCTGTGTCAGAAAACTCTTGTTAGTGATTTCGAACCACTTTTGTCACTGAAATTTAAAGCAAGAATAACAAAACCCTATTATAAAAGAGGACTGAAACATTGTTTCTCTCTTTCACCTCTTTGTATTGTCATGTCACTCTGATTCAACTAAAGCTGCACAGAGGGAGGAAACCACAGTCTCAATTTCTCTGATTTTTCTAGCAGGCCTAATTTTAGAATCTGTTGTGTCAAGTTTTTCTAAACCTGTCAGTTTAATTTGGCAGATGCGGGTTAATGGAGACCTACTGAAAGCAGGGTGAAAGTCTATCCGAGTAGACGAACATAATTCATGACTTTCACAATGCAGCAGTAAGGTAATAGATAAATGTCTCTTCCTTGAAGTTGTAGCAGGAAGCTATAGACAAAGGTACCTTTATAAGAAAAAAAAAAAAAAAGCACTAAAAAGGAAAAAAACGTTAATGGCCATGGAAATAGAAAAAAAAAATGCTGCTATGTTAGCTGGCCCCTTATCTTCAAATTCTGAAGTGGCAGCTGCTAAAAGATCAAGACAGGTAGGGCAGCAGAAGGCAGAGGCTTAGACACAAAAAGCTTTAAATGGAAGCAGAGCACTTCAGGCAGCATGATACAAATCAGCGGTGGTGGAAGAAGCCTTTCAAGAAAATAATTTAATATTTGTTAAATAATTTGTAAGAATTATTACAATATTACTTAGCTCACTTCAGCCCCAGACCGCCAGTGAGTCAAGAGTCCGGAAAATGCTGTTCTGACTGGACACTGGTCCATTTAGGTAACCTAATACATACATCTAATGTAGAGAGCTGAGGGATATTCAACTTTGTAATTACATTACATTACATTACATTAATTCCATAGTAATTTTCATTCTGGTAAAAAAAAATTGATGAGTGAAAGTTCACAGCAACAGACTCCAGGACAGCAAAACCCTACAAATTTTGTGTCCTATTGGGACAGTTCAAATCCCGTTTGTCTCTCTATGATCTCAGGGAGAACCTCAGGGCTTCATGCATGTCCTCTGAATTACTCCTCAGAGACCATCAGAGGGTCCTAGTACTTCACATTGCCTCTCACAAGGAACTAGGCAGAATTTAGAATCTCAGAAGAGACCCGCTTTCCAAGAACTGCCCTCTTTAAGATAGGGCACAAAACCCAGTAGAGCCATTATCTGAAGGGATATTTGCTCAGGCAGATAATAAAACCCAAACAGACATAGTCTTCTAACTTGCTTGTGAAAATAGAAGGAAACAAGCTGTGCTTCACTTTTTGATAGCTCACTCTGTAAGCTCACCTGGAAAAGAAAGCATGAAGAACTAAAAAGGAGTTTCCTTGTATGCTCACAAGACTTGTCAGAAGCAAACACAACACACTCCAGAACAAGTAATCACAGCTGTGATGTGTATCTGACAACAAAGCAGGGAAGAAGGGAAGAACCTCCCTCCTATGTAAGAGCCATGCCAAATTCCACTATTAAGTACTGTAAAATTCAGGCCCTTTAATTTTTGTGAGAGTGAAGGAAAAAATCTTTATATTCACAAGTATAAGCTGTGAGCCAGCAGGGAAGCGCTGACTAGTACAGCACCCCTCTGGAGGCTTGGATAATTAGGCTCTAGGTATGTGCTTCTCCACGTTGTCTCTATGAAGCTTTCCTTTGTCACAAAAGGGCATCTCAGTTATTGGTCCTCATGTGCCCCAAACTGAGGACTTCTGGAGCACTGTGGAAAAAAAACCCTAAAGCCCAAAACCGCAGGAGAGAAGTGAAATA
Organism: Donacobius atricapilla; assembly: GCA_013397315.1. Lineage (NCBI taxonomy): Eukaryota > Metazoa > Chordata > Aves > Passeriformes > Mimidae > Donacobius > Donacobius atricapilla. The sequence goes on from WBMY01001482.1 coordinate 32,575, forward strand.
CAGGCTTACCAATCTTAGTGCTTTTGGCAGTCAACTGGCCTCCACCTATATTAAATAGTTCTGCGTCTGGCTTCTCCATAACCTAGGAAAATCCAGAACTGCTGGACAAACCCTGGGGCAAGGTGACTGCATGCAAGTAGTATGTGTGAAACAGTTTAATCAGATCTATGACTGTTCTACCATTATTCATCTACTTATCATGAAAGACTTCGTTTACACTTCAGAGAATTCTGAACAACTTCAGACTTTTCAGTGCTCTAGGTATATAGTGAGCCTGCCATGCACAGAATCAGCATCTGCTCAGTGTGGGATGCTTCTAGCATATTACATGACAAAACCAATCAGTGAAAGCAACTTGGCTCACTAATAGAAGTTACATGCTAATGAGTAATATTTAGGCAATATTTTTGATATGTAAGTCACTTTCATCCTGTGTTCAGCTCAAAACTCTTTGGACTACCTCAAGTTGACAGTTTGAATCATAGAATTATAAGGAAAAAGGCTGGGAGGGTCCTCAGGAGGTCATCTTTCCACCCCCCATGCCCTAAAGCTGAAACCCCAGGGATGCTAAGCATTCAGGAGTGATTATGTCCGATTCTATGAGAAGTTTGCCTTTCAGACATGCTAAAGGGCAGAGGGCAGCAAGAACAACTCTGATCTGTTGTACCATGCTTGAGACATTCACTGTTGTGGGTTAAGGGTCAGGGTCTATCCAGATTATTTTCCTTTGTTGCCTAAAAAGGAAAGGCCTCTCTGAATACCAAGAAATCGCTTTAAAGCCTTGATTTAACAGCACAGGATTTGCTATGCTGGATCATGGCATGAGTTCCACTGAGAGTAGTTTCCCTCCTAATTTGACAGCCCACACCAGAGCCTTCAGACAGAGCTCCAGTGCATCAGTGTGCAAACAGGGGAGACACCCCAAATGCAATGAACACACCATAGGGTGTCTTCTAGCTCACAGAGCTTCTATACTTTATATGGTTATATACTCTATATGGTTATTGCTGTTTCCAGTTTGCAAACATGCAAAGCTGTCATAAATTTATAATGATCTTTCAAATATCCGGCGTAGTTAACCTTGCCACATCTGTGAACTCCATAGACTGGCTACTCCCCAGGAGAATCATGATTTCTGTGTTTGTGTTGAAAGTACTTGTACCTCTTTGTAATCTATCATGCTGTGGGGCAAAGGCAAAAAAAAAAGGTTTCGAATTTTTCCATAACTTCCACAAATGCCTCACAATTATTTGAAAAACGTCACATTTTTTCATTGGTATGTTTCCTCATGACAGTTAAACCTTCTTTTTCTATGCAGTTTCCTCTCTTGTCTTACCATCCCTCCAACAGGCTTTTTTTGTCTGTCTCAGATTTTATTCAACTCTTGCTATTGCTCGCTTCTGTACTAGGTTTTACTAGCATCTGTGGGCCAGATGCAACAGAGCTCTAACCGGTTCCATTACCGCTGATGTCAGTTCTGGAGTAAGAGCTATACATTTCCTCCAAAAACTCTCAGCTTCCAAAGCTGGAGTTAAAGCAAGGGAAAAAAAAAACAAAACCAACAAATCAAAATGTGATCCTAAGTCATGAAAACTGTCAATAGCTCCACTTACTCTTTAAAAATTAATTGGAACAGCACATGAGCTTGTTTAAATCCTTGAAATTAGTGAAACTCTTCAGGGTCCTTAAGCAGAGTTGGAATGAGCTCCCAGTCCCACTATCTTACACAAGCTCAAGTTCCAAAAGGTGATTAATCCCTCTGAGAATACCTGAAGCAAGATACATCCTCCACAACTGGGCAAAGGTGGAAAAGTGACCTTTTCTGCATGTTGATTTATAATATTAGTTTCCATCTCTTTCAGTGCCACAAGTGGTTGTTACAGTGACATCTCAGACACGGCTGCATAGCAAGGACCTTCCCAATTCAGGGCCCACCACCAGAAATCACCAGTTAGGGTTACCTTGACCAGGTTACATGACCAGACCCCTTAGGGGATACATCCACAGGAGATACTGGGGCACATATCAACAATCAGTCTTTCAGAACCTTAGTCCAGGCATTTTCTTGGGTTAAATACTGTTTTGCAAACTTGAATTCAATGCAGGAGAAGAATTAGGCACCTAGGAATTTGGTCTAAAACTCTGAGAATGATTTGCTTGAGGGAAATAGAAAACAATGAGGAAGTTTTCAGGAATCCATTGTTTATATCCATAAATAGACCCTGAGGTCTATTTCAAAGTCTCCTAGCATGGTCCACACATTCTAATAAAATGTGGGCAAAGCTATATGAATTTGATACTCTGAATCTTTGGATTAAATTATTTTAACTTACTTGAGGAAAGCCATGTTTATTGAAGAGATGAAATTGCTCCATGATAAATTTATGGCACATTAAGCTGTGTTTGCAATTTTTACAAAAAAAAACCCAAAAACTGCTAAATTACAAAAGAACTACGTAGTTATTTTGCTATTTTCTAGGGTATATGCTAATCAAAATAATAGTAATTTTATTGCCTATTTAATTTTCTTTAGAAAAATTCATTTCTCAATACACTATATCTCTTTTGTGTTTGTTTGCTTTTGCTTTACAACACTTTACCACCATTAACAAATTGATTTTTATTGCCCTTTCCTAAATGGTATAGTGCCGTGGAAGAAAAATCATTCCATTGCCATTTTCTGAACATTCAGAGCCACAGTATCCAGTGCTGATGGTTTCAATATATAAATCATCTCCATGGCCAGTTAATGGAAAGACTCTTCTTAATGGAAGACCTGATCCAGCTCCAGAAACAATAAAAACATTAAATTATTGCTATGAGATGCGTACAAGCTAGACTGTTTTTCCTCAAGTCTGGCCAATTTTGGCAGGAAAAAGAAAAACCCAAACACAACAGAAGACAACAAGTAAGCAAACAGGAAACAAACCAAAACCATAACCTAAGCCAAACCCTATCCAGAATGCAGCAAAAGACCTGAAAGACAATAGCACTGCAATCAAAATAATTCTCCAGAATTTCAAAAGTTGGATCAGGAAAAGTGCATACACCTTCCTTCAGAACAAGTGTAGGAAGTGTAAGTAAGTATTGCTGACATGCAATTCATGCAGAGAGAGCTCTCAGGATTCATATGGCAAGTCAATGGAAATTCTGGTGAAGAAGTCAAGACATGGGAAATGTTGTGGGGAAAAATTAATACGATTTGCTGGGTAGTGGCTCTTCTAAAACTACAGAACTATATTTAATTCTTGTTAATACTGTATAGGTTCACAGCTTTCTTCCCTCCGTGCTAGTTTGCTGTAAAACTCATCCTTTTCCCTCCTGCACTTCTCTCTGTTGTCACCCTACTCAAAACATGAATTGAAGATTTTCTCAGTTTTTGTACTTCACTCTCATTAATTATCTGATCTGTGGAAGGAAAAAGTACACTTATATTTTAATAACAAGCTTTCAGTTTATCAACAGATTCATTTTGTTCTTTCCTCTATCTCCTCTATACTAAGGATGTTTTCATGATAACAATTAATAGAAGAAAAAAATTTTATGATACTGCCTAGGATCAAATTTTCAGCTTTTAAAATTCAGACTATATATATACAGATCGTATTACCTCTGGGAAAGCTTTTATTAATCTCAACGTCAGAGCTGTTTCAACAAATCTGCCATAATAATGAAAAGACAGCTTATCACATTTTGCTTTCAGTAAATTTACTATTATTTGATAAGGCTGCAAACAACTGAGAAGTAATTGATCTGTAATTAGTGTGGCAACTGCACAAGATAGACTGCACAGGGATTTCATCATTTTTATGTCCAGTGCAGTGCATCCTACTCTGTAATATTAAATTATTTATCTTTTCTCTTCAAATACAAATGGTTTCATGCATCCTCCATTATTTTAGGAATTCTCCAAAGATGAGAATAACATTTAAATTTCTGATTATCTGTCACCAGCAGAATATTGCCAAAGGGATCATTTTTCACACGTGCCTTGCCATCTCCTTACTTAGAAAGCCATTGTCTGCCCATGCCTGTGAATGGACGCAGCGAAAACCCATTTGATCTGTACCCAATTATACCTATTTGTCACTTGGCTGCACTAAGCTCCTGATATATATGATTGCCTAGCTGAATCCTTCAAGAGCTGTGGAAACTAAAAGGCACAAGCTTAGCACACCATGGCTGTGGCACAGCACCACTGCCATCATCTACATCACAGTTTCCAATTACTCAGGCTCTGTCTGCCACCCATTCCAATAATATGCTGCAGGTCATCACATAAGTCCACAGGGAAAATAGTGGCCTTCTGACACGGCTTTTTATAGTGGGACTTTTGTTTTGGAGCATATGAAGCATGATTTTTTTCAGTGCTGTGTTACTTCTTAACTTTGAAGACTGGGGAGAAGAAGATAATGTGGGTGTTCAATGACGTGAGAAAAGAAGTGGCCATAGTTTAATTTACGTAATTGAAGACATAATTTCTTCAATAGATCAGGAAGAGAGAGATGGCATTACCCTTTTGTCACTTAGCTTAGTTTTACTTTCATTAATAGTTACATTCATCAGTTCACCAAGAAGTCGAAAGAAGAGACTTTCCTTTGAACTCAGAATTGTCAGGACAGTTACATATTAGTTCATATCCAGAGTCTGAATATTTATTAATTTCTGCAGTATAACTGACATAGGAAAATGAGCAGAACAGAATTCCAAGTGAATGTGCTTCAGTGTTGCTGTGTATAATGACATGTTAAAGTTTTAGATATTAGTTTCAGCTCCATTTTTTATGCATTCTAACTTTTTCTCCACAGCTGTATAACCAAAATGAGGTTTTTGATAAGCTAATGTGACTGATACAGTGTTTTACTATTATAAAACATAACAATTAGCACAAATGCTTCAAATAATCCTCTCAGTATATATTTTCCACCAGCTAATTTCTTTTGTTAATTGTCTTAGCTTTGTCATGCCCTTTAAGGTGTCTCACAGTGTCATCCATAGCAATAAAAATGCCTTGTAATTGTCTCTTATTCTTGATCACTGATATATGAATACCAACAGTCCTGCCCCAGCATAGTGGGTTGATAACAATCTATTTTCATTTTAAGCATGCTTTATTTTTCATGTTTGTGGCATCTAGTGCTTCCGATATCACTTTTTGTAGCACCCCCCTTGTGAGTCATATCTTTCCATGCTGCAACTGGAGAGTGGCTAGCCATTGTGGGCAGTGTTTATTCTTGCCTTCCTCCAACAGCATATGTTTTGATGATTCGCGGGTTTCTCCACAGCCTGTTTTCTAGTAAAAATTACACATGTGATGAGAAATAGACATCTTCCCAAGTGCCTCATGAGCTCTCTGTCAAGTAGAGCTTTGCAGATGGTGCTCAGCCTGGTGCCAGGTTTTCCGTGACTGGAAGTGGCTAAGTAGGCCTTGAATACAAAATGTCTGTGAACTGCTCCTAATCTCTGCAGTACTGAAGTATGTTTTCAGCAGTTGTCATTGGACCCCTGAACTTGTGACAGGAACTTTGACAAGAATGTATTCTTGACATAGGTTAAATTAAGGAAAGTACTAAACCCCAAATGTATTCATTTACGTATTTTACTTACTCAAATATTTAACATTTTCTCTGCCCATAATACCTACAAATCTCTCTCACTCTGATCCTAATCTTCCTTTTTAATCTCTTAGCTAAGCAGGAATTACAGATGGCAAATTCATGCATTAGTTTGCTCAGTTGAACTGCACTATAAAGTAAGAAGCAAGAACTCAAGCCATGGGAGCCAGATGTTTTGTACTTCCCAAAGATTTACCATGTTATGAGTTACAGATACTGTGGTACAGCCCAGAGGATAGAATTTACATGACTCTTCACTCACCCGGACTTTCTGTGAAATGGGATGGTGAAACTGGAGGGTGAGCTTTTTGAGCAAGTCTCCCTACACAGAGGAGTGCTGGAAGCCCCAGAGTTAGTGAGGTTTAAGTTGAAATTAACTTGAAATACATTAGTGAGAAAGAAAAAAGGAAATTAAAAGAAACTATAATGACATATGCAGTAAAGCTCTTTGTAGACCCAAGATACTTAGAATGTGGAATTAGAGGCAGGAGAAAGAAAAGCACTAAGGCCTGGCCAGCGTAAGCTGGTTTACCCTTTGCTGTCCCTTGTAGGTTTAAGTCAAGTTCAGCCACACTTCAGCTCTGGTTGTATAAAGTACCGTGCCCTTATTTGACTTCTCCTGGGCTCTACTGCTCAGACTTATCATAGAAATAAAACGGAAGCTGAATCTTATTATGATAGACTAATGGGGAACTGGCAAAGAGCCTCTGACCACTCAACAAAATGGTTAGGGTGTGTACTGCGGGCAAGTGCAGGAAGTCTGATCTGAGGCCAGGAAAGTGTGTGAAGGCACCCCTTATGTCCACCTGCTCCCCTTGCTTTGTGTGGGCACTGCTGAGGACCTGCCTCCTCTGCCTGGTGCTTGGGGGCTTTTTAACTGTGAAACCCTCACAGGAGCAATCATTCATGGATTTTCCACGTAGTCTCCAGAGGCTGTATGTAAGCCAGGAAGTACAGCTTAAAGCTGTCAGGCCTGATCTCAGACCTCTTCCAAGGGGTAGCTGTTGGCATCTATTTAAAAAAAAAAAAAAAAAAAAAAAAAAATTATTTTGGATAGGTANNNNGTGATAGTCCTTTTTTCAGAACTATGATAAGAAAAAAAACAGATGTATAAATATGCAAAGATTAGCAGTTGGCTCAGGACATCGATAGTGACAATTGGGTTACTGATTTAAATTCAGTCTGTTCAAATAAACTACTACTACCAAATTAACTACCAAGCAGCTGACTGATGGACTGTGACACAGGTTTAGTGGCCGTGGTCTGGAAGAAAAAGGACGAGTGTTCCCAAAATCCCCTTGCTGATGCTGCAGGGTGGCAGGAAGAAGGCTCCTGGGGAGGCTGTAAATGATTTGCACATCAGGACGAGCAGGACAGTGAGCCTCTGTGCAGGCCAAGCAAGAGAGGACATTCAGGATCCTCTGGGGCTGAGGGAGAAGGGAGCATTGCCAACTCAAAGCCAGAAAAAGGGATACCTTGGACTACCCTCCATCGCTGAGTAAGAAATTTATGAAAGACTGAGGGCAAAGTTACACACAAATTGTTTCCATAAAGTGAATGGAAGTAGGATGAATTCACACACTGTTGCATGGTGGAATGGAAAACCATGAAGGCCCTACACATGCACGCGTACATAGAGCCTGCAAAACAAAATGTGATCAAAGCAAAAAGAAGCAAATATATGGACAAATTCTTAGCAAAAGAAAAGCATAGCCAAGTTCACTGACCTTTGTATTAATTTTCTTTGGTTCTCAGCTTTATGAGGAGTGCAGGAAATGGAATGTGCTAATCCCAGCTGATACAATCTCCAAGAAAGGTGCAAAATCTCCCCAAACTAGAGAAAACTGAATGCAGTCAGAAGCCTATTTAATCTGCTCTGCCCTAGTGCCCTTCCAAATGAAGCTCTTCTGGTGTTCTCTCAGGGGCCACCAAATAAGTCAACAAAGAATTTGTAGAGTGGCAGAGAGTTGTTTTTGGAAGTATATTAATACATCTCATGGAAAGATCACTTCAAGGAGAAGTTATTTGAAACACTGGGGGCTTTTCATATGGCAGTGAAGAGCTCCAAGGTTTTTTGTTTCCATTTTTTGTGTGTGTGTTTTGGTGGTGGGTGATTTTGGAATGTATTTCTTTTTCATTATTTTTATTTATATTATTTTTATTTATTAGCTGTTACTCCATTTCCAGTGTCTCTTTTATTATCACATCATTTGATAGCACCCAGCAGAGCAATAGGGAAATATTGCTAGGGAGTGCATTGGCTGGGAATTTAAACTGACTTCTGGAGTTCATTTTGTAATGTTTTCCATCTGCTGCTACATAAACATGGACTTTAAGGGTAGAATCTGAAATTTTCACGTGACTTTCATTCTTTTGCATCACAAAGTATAGATTTAAAGCAGTGAGGTTCCTTGTGAAATAGTAAATTTTACACCTGTTTTACAAATAAATGGATAATAGTAGCAAAAATAATGAAATCCAAGCAAAGGACACAGTGACAATATCTCACATCCAGCTTCAGGCAGTACAATAAGAGTATAAACATTTCATCATGGAAGGTGTAGTGTAATTCCCTCCTTACTCACCTTGGTGAGAGTTCTACCACTGCGTTTGTGGTGCCAGGATTTCATTCATGGTTCATGAGAAGCAGGGCTGCCAAATTGGCCATTAACTTGGGCTGACAGCAGAGCAATGCCATACCTGTGCCACCTGCATGGATGACTGTACTGCACTTGAAACAGTCTCCCAATGAACACTGACTTATTTAACTTTTATTTTACCAAACATTCCTGAGGACAAGCTTGGTGGGCTATTGAGTTGTTTTGCTTTGGCCAGACATTCCCTACGCAGAGATTACCCACTAGAGCTCACAAACTGCGGTGATGAACCCTCTGTGGAACTCAGGGATTTACACACATTAGACTGTCAGAACCTTGAGTTCATGTCTTAAACTGCTCTGTAATTTCTCAATTGGTAACTCTCTGATCTAACTGTTATTAACTATTGTGTCATTGCCTATAGAAATTTTTGTCTAAATAAATTTTTCAAACAACAAAAAATTTCAAGGACTTATGATTTGGCCCTTTATTAGACTATATAGTAAGTTTTTCTTTGATTTTTGCCTGGAGGTAAAAGAGTTTACTCTCTAATAATATGGGTGATGAACTATTAATCATCATACCAGTACATACTAAAGAAGTTGTGGTTTAAACTGACCACTGAGCTTCTGATCAGCCACTACAGTGGGACCACAGAAATAGAAGTGTGATTGAAAATCTAGGTATTAGTGTCTAGAATAAGAGGGTTTATAGGAAGGATCAAGGCTTTTCAACTAAATCTTCCCTTCATGCTAGAACTTTATTTTAAAGACATGGATTTACTTTGGTTTATAAATGCCACAACTAGGGAGCTTAGAAAAATCTGGAAACAGAAACATATTTTTCGTATTATTTTAAAAAATACAATCTTTTATTTTAATTGTATGTTTTCCCTCTGTTGCTCTGAATAAAATAAAACAAAACTTTTTTTAAAATTTTTCATTTTCTCATTCTTTTATGCTTACCCACTTTTCAAATATTATGCAGTGTTTTCAAGCTGCAGAGCAAAAACATTGCAACATCTTTTTTTGTCACTCTGTAACCTTTACTAAGCATGAAAATGTAGGCATATGGAAAGGTGGAGGAAAATAAAAATGGAAATATTAAAAACTAGCCTGCCTAGACATAGGCAAAAAAATTGAAAAAGCAGAAAAAGGAGGAAAGGAAAAAAAAACCCAAATGACAAAACCCAACATCTGAAGGTATTCTCTTAAAAAAAACCCCCAAAATTCCAAAAGCTGAGTTTCACAGAAAAAGTTTGAATTTAAGCAATAGATAGGAGAACTCTACCATATGTTCTTTCCCCTTTGTAAGCTGCAATTGTCAAGGCGAAAAGCCATCTTCAACTTATATAAAGCAGCATGCTGAGAGGGTATGATGACATTATAATGCTGCACACCGTATCTGTGCCAGACATTCTGGAGCTGCTTTTTTGCTATTTCTGTCACAGTCCTCCCTCTACCCTGCCTTTCACTCTGTATGTTGGTGGAAAATTTTATGAGGTAATATTTAGGGACAGTGAAATAATTTCTCATTGCCTCTGACCCACATTATACAAATGAAAAATTAAAACCAAAACAAAATTATTTTGCAAGTTAGCTAAACAAATTTAAACAATATGCAGTTTTTCAAGTAAGAAAATGACAAAGAATATTAGTTCAGAGAAAAGAGCATGCATATTTCAAGGTCCTGCTTTATTAGATAAGTCCATTAGCAAATTCATGAAGGCTCATAAACCTCACAATATCTCCCTGTAAAAAATGGGAAAAAAAACCCACTAAATGTATCAGTAGAAAAGAGCTGTTATAAAAGCTGTTCTTTCTTGTGTATTTTCAGGTACATCAGAATGAATTTGTAATGGTTTTCATTTTTCATACATTCCCATTCATTCACAAGCATAGAGATCCAGTGGCCACATTTGCATGGGCAAATGAGCAACTATACAATCAATGTTGTATGATCTAGGCTCAGAAATACAGAAACTGTGTGTTGAAAAGTCTATGGTCTCTAAAAAGTATGCCTTTTGAAAATGTGACCATAAACCTTCTGTGTTCTCACGTCCACAGGAAAAAATGCCCTTGTTTTTGTCATTATGATAAATGCAGGAAACCTTACCTTTAAAGAAATCACAGCCATCTCTCCTGGGTTTAAAGAGAGAGGGTGCAACCAAAGAATCATGTAAATCACATTGTCAGGACTGATACACACAGCTACATGCACTTGCTACAGTTGTTGAAGCTTTAAAAGTAAAGAAGGAAAAAGAAAATTTGAATTAATACCCTAAGGCTTATTTAATAATGTAATAATTTTCCGGGCTAAAACAGAGTTCTAGAAATGGCTCCCAGAGCTAGTAAAGCTATACTCTTAATCTATATTTGTCTTCTTGGAGATAGCCTAAATAGGCTGTTTTCCCCTTAATTCCTTTCCCCGCAGGTGACACAGGAGAACACATTTAGTTGCCTTTAGCCTGAAGACACATGGAAGAGAAACTGGGAGTCCTCCTGTTTTGGCAGTCTCTCATTCCACTATTTACCACAGCCCCACTCTGGGTGTAGTGCTATGAATCTACCAGTCCATCTGCTTTTACCTCCTCCCAGCTTTGGATGTAGAGGTCACTGTCCCCATGTTGCGCTCTCAGCTTAGCAAGCTACAGAAGAGACCACCCTGAAATGCCTGAGTGTTGCTTACAAAACTTTCAGCTTTGTGCGATGCATCGTACCTGCACCTCCTGCTGAAGAGCACCTGTGACTGGTTCTGAAAGGCAGGAGCACCCTGTCCTTTCACAGCTCACCCAGCAGAGTTACTTCACCCCGAGATGCTTTTCTCCCTGCTATTTTCTCTGTTCTTCCATATGTGAATACAGTGAGACCCGATTTGACTTTCTTACAATTATAGTATCAAATTTACTGGTTTATGATGGCTCATTAATGAGTTTTACAGCTAAGATGTTTGTTCAACTTCTCCTTGCATGCTGCTAAAACTGTGCTGTTTTTTGTGAGCTGGGAGCCCACAAGATCAGATCGCCGCTCAGGAATATTTATGTGTGGTAAGAGTATTCAATTTGCCAACAAATGAGGTTACAGTGGCTTGTAAGTCATTCATTTTGATGTTTATTTCCTCTAGAATTGCTCTCATGGGTAGATCTTCCTTCCTGTCAAATGGCTCCACATTCACTTCTCACCAGCTGTTCTTCTGTATCCCTGAATGTTTCCTGGACTGAGAGAAATGCATATTCCCTGATTTGCTTGATTGCAACCTGTGACAAAGAAAGCAGAGCCCAGCCTGTGGCTTTAATCAGATGCTATGGGAGGAAAGGGAAGGAATTTTGGGAGAAAAAGATTGACAGAGGGGGTTTTTTTCCATTTTTTTCCTCACTCTTCCTCTTTTCCTTAATTTTTTTTTTTTTGTGAGCGCAGGTTAGGGAGAAGGTCCTAGAGTATTTCTGATCGTTTCGTTCAAAGGGCACCACTGTGAAGCACTGGGCTGTGCTGGCAGCAGATATTCCCTTTCTTTCCCTTCATCTGCTCTAAGCAGGCCATTGCTCTTTAGAAGAAGACTTAAATAAATGCCTGCAGACTTATATAAAAGACTGCAGCCCCACTGACAAGACAAATAAAATTCCTCCAAGCTTAGCCCTGAGGAAAACTCAATCAACTGAGCAAGATTTGTGTGTCACATTGTGGCTGCCTAATGTAGCTCTGATTAACATGTTGGAACCAAGTCCTGAATACAGTCTAATTCTTTGGGAAAAAAAAGAAAAATAAAGTAAATGAGGACAACAGACCTCTTGCAACACAAGTGTTGTATAAGCTCCGAGTTCCAGTTTCAGTGACTTTGTACTGCTCCCTTTTTATTTTTTCTTTCTGTGGGCCTTTTGCCACTAATGAAACAGAAAATGCAATGCATGCATGTCTTGATACTTTAATAGGTTTTCTACTCTACTGGGACACCTTAGCATCTTGAAAGTTTTGAGTTGATATACAGTGTAACAGTAAGAGATTAATTATTATTAAGGGTTAACCAAGGACCTGAGTGGTAGAAACCAATTCAGTTGTGTATAATTAGAGAGTAGCTACCTTGTAATATAGGAGCTGTAAATAGCCCCAGCAGGGGCCCTGACAGAAGGCTGAGGTGTTTACAAGGCACTAGAGATGCTGCCTCAAACTACATAATTCCTGTTGCCATAACTATTGCTGATATAATGGATGTGTTCATTAAAACCAGACGATTATTTGTTTATCCATCTTTCTCTATTTCAGGCCCCGCCTCACAGGAGGGAGGGGCAGCTTTCTTTCAATACAAATCTCTAGTACACAATTTTTTTTTTGCCCTGTCAGAGAAATATTAAAGGATTGCTTTATTGATTGCTAACCAGAGGTTTGTTCCCCACTGAGAAAACTAACTACTCCAAACTGCTTGCTAACAGCCCTGCAGAATCCAGAAGGGATGGAAATGCGTACACATCCATTTTTAGGCTCCTGTTGGGCCTTGGGAGTGGCACTTACTACGTCTTTGTCTGCAAGGCACGCGCTGCTTTCCCCGGCAGAGCCATTACCCAGCCTCCTCCTTACGTGCTCATCTGGGCTGCTGGAAAACTCATCCTGGGCCAGGCTTTTGTGAGAAAGAAGGTGCAAATGTTACCTGAGGAGGAAGGAGAGGAACTGTCACACCTGTCACACACAATACCCATTACCCACCCCCTGCTCTGGTTGCAGGGAAGGAGCGAAGGAGTCTGGAAACAGGGACACATGTTGAGCCTGAGTGAATGAGTGAGGTGAGAAAGGTGCTTTAGTTTTTGTCTTTACAAAACTAACTTTCCAAACTTACTTGAACTGGCAAGAAATTAAACTCATTTTCCCCAGGTGCACCTGATTTGTTTCTGACAGTGACTGGTGACTGGTCTCCCTGTCTTTGTCTCCATCCATAACACTTTTCCTGCTTATTAGGTGCCCATGTGCTCCTGGGGAGGAGGAGTGAGCACTTGGTAGCCCCGTGAGGTCGGTGCGTCAGAGTCCCGTTGGCACCTGACCCCAGTGTGGGGTTCCAGAGCTCCTGCCTTGTCACCACACACACAGAGTTCTCTCTCCATGCACTACTGAAATTCCAGCATGTGACCATGTGCAGCAACATGAGGAAAGACACCAGGAATACAAGAGTAACAGTATCAGGCAACTAATAATAACCAAGCAGATATAGCATCTCTCCATGGGCTCTTTGTGGCTTGCCTCCAAATGGTGAGGGCACAAGTGGCTGGTGAAGGCTGCCAACAAGATGACATCTTCACAGGCCAAGCTAAAGGCTTCATCACAGCTCTGTGCCTATAGAAATGGGCAAGGAACTGATTTTCACAGACTGGTATTTCTGGATAGGCTTTAGCCTAATATTTTTTCTTCATTAATACTCCCTGAGATGTGAGATCATGACTCCTCTTTAATACATAGTGTGCATTTATCTCCAGAAGATGCTGCTCCAGGTGTCCTCAGGCTGGTGTAATTGCTTAGCATAGCAGAATGAATCACTTGCTAATTTTGGAGCAAATGTGAGGAAACGGCCTGGGTTTCAGGAAGTGGAGATCCAGCATCAGGCTACTGAGAGCAAGCAGGCTGGCATGCTTGCATCATGCAAGCACACTGTGGGTGGTAAGCGAACTCTGCAATGGTCACTTTGGAATGAACTGTCCTGCTTGGAAAGACTAACTGCCCTACAAACATCGTGAAACCTATCACCTAAACTACATGCTGTCAGAGTTTCCATGCGCAACTGCATCTGAGTAAAAATTAATTCATTAAGAGAAGGCAGCTTTACCCACAAGATACAAGAACAGTGTTTTTCTCCTATTATCATCATCTGTAGTCTAAGTATTTCTTTTACCACTGCTGTTATCTTATACCACTGCTGTGAGGATAACAGCAGTGGTAAATAGCTCAGTATTTCAGACATCAGTCATTCATCCTGTCTTTGGTGTGTAACTTTATCCCATTATACCTTTACACATATTCATTTTAATCAAATTTTATCATATGCTGAATTTTAGTCACATCAATACCAAAGCCCAGAATTTGAAAAAGTGTACATAATTTTAAAAGGTTTTTTGTTTCCAGTCTGCTACCCTTTGTGCAGCGAAACTCCTGTGCCTTGGATTCCTGATCACTGTGAGGGCAGACCAGGCTGGAGCAAATGCAGCGGGTTGGCATAAACAGCTTGGTCACCAGCTTGCAGTCTAAACAGCAGGTATGGTATTGGAGGCTTCCAAAGTCTGGCAAGGTAAGAAGAGAGCCTCAGTGCAACATGGACCAGCTTGGGATCTCTAAAGGTCAGTCTCAGCATCCAAAACTCTTTTGGTTCTCATAGGTTTGGGATCAGGGGGATATTTTTAGCTATTTTTAGTAGCGTTGGTTTTTTGTGGTTTTTTTTTTTTTTTTTTTTTT
>WBMY01001482.1:47240-65500 GCA_013397315.1 Donacobius atricapilla
TGTGTTTTTTTTTTTTTTTCCTCCTGTCAGTTTTTGCACTTGCAGGTGAGATTTCAGCAGAGGCTCAAAACCTCTGCTGAGACTTTGTGGTCTCCGCTGTCCACTGTCACCAGTGCCTGATTACAGACAACGTCTGGAAGCCAAGGTTTGCAAACCTGATCACAGCTAAATGTTTTATCAAAAGTTCCCCCTATCCACATGTTCCACAATTGGTAGAAATCTCTTCAGATTTTTCTGAGGCTCAGCAGGGGAAAACAATTCTGTAGAGGTTTGAGCACTAAGATGATCAGGAAACGTTTCAAAGCAAGCTAATACTTTGTTCTTAAACACTATGGAAATGCTATTGCAAATCTGCTCCTGGCCAAGTGGTAAGCATGTGTGCTTGATTTGAAGTATTGATTTCATGATTAAGCAGTATCCACAATATTGATAGATGCCCCTGAATCAGGGCCTAAAATATGCAGTGGCTCTTTGAATTAGCTACTTTGGTCATTTCACCGTGACCTCTTAATTGTATATGATTGGAGTTTTACTAGTTTATGAAAGAATATAAAAGCATTCAATAAGAAAGCAGGAAACAGTGAATCAATTCACTCCGTTCTCATCAGGGGTTTGATCCTGGGATATGCTGAGCATTGACAGGGCTTAGAGAAGTCAACAAGAGGCCATTGTACAACTTGAGGTAAATTGTCATTAAAGCAAACTGTAAGCTTTTCTGGTTATCCGCATTTCCACATGACAACAATTAAGGCAAAAAATATAGCAGTACTGTCATTTAAGGGGACTTAAGAGACTGGAACATTCAGTATTCAGCAATGAATGCAGAGGACAGACACACTCTAAGTACTAGCCAACTCTCTTGCAATATTATTTAAAATATGACAGCACTAAGACACACTTTCTGAAGAAATGCATAGCTGGGTACATTAGTATTAGGAAGTATGGAATTGTAGCAGGCATAGGTCCTAATAATTTTCAAAGAGGTTGTAGTTCTGTCATTGATCAGAAAATTGTCAGTTTCAGCACCCCATTCCATCCCAAAAAGCTAGATGAAAAAAGCTATTGTACAAATATAGTAACCAGAAAACAATAATCACAAAGTAGATTATAAATAATCCTGCAGTTCCACCCCATAAAATGATACAAATACAATTTAAAGTTTACCTTTGTGGTATTGATACAGTACTGCTACCTATAAATAGATAAAGTGAGTGAGATTAGGAAGTATAGTGACCTTCATGTAACAGTGTAGGAAAGCCATTAGCTCAAGCTCACTTGCAGATCAGAATGGCTTAGGAGGATAGTTTGATCCTGAGCTGCTGACCAGGACAATGAGATTTATATATCCTTGTTTGTAGATACTATGATATTTGTTTAACACATCTGTCTGGATAATATTTGCACTGAACAAGCAAGGAAGAAAGGATGAAAGAGCCAAATGTCAGCTATTTTATGTTTGTGTGTACAACAAAAGGGAGAGTTTACAAATGTCAGCGACTTGTTTTTGTGTTTCACTCCTTCAAAATATCTCTCAACAAAAAAATTGGATGTGGCAAGAAATTAATCCATATTGTGATCTAATTATCGTTGGAATTATGGAAAAAATTTAAGATGTCTAAAATATTTAATTGTGAGTAGTGTCTATTAAGCTAACTT
This sequence comes from Donacobius atricapilla, assembly GCA_013397315.1. Lineage (NCBI taxonomy): Eukaryota > Metazoa > Chordata > Aves > Passeriformes > Mimidae > Donacobius > Donacobius atricapilla. The sequence continues at coordinate 48,897 of WBMY01001482.1, forward strand.
TGCAGTACATTTACAAGACTTTTAAACACTTGTGCCAGGTTTGAGATGCCTAAATATCCAAAAGACTGTGATTTTCTCTTTCAGGGATATATATGGAGTACACACAAAAAAATTCTCTAATTCTTGCAATCCAGACCAGGACCTGGTCAGAGAGTCTTCTTACTGCCATTGCATGGCACAGGGCAAAGGACTTTTTCCAGGTAGGCTGGAGAGGGAAGGTGGATTGGGGAACCCTCCCAACTCCTAGGAGGGCTGGCAGAGGTGGGGCTGCGGTGCTGAGCCACATCCTTCTGCCAGCCTGGGTGCAGTGGAAGTAGTAATGCCTCATTCGCATGGTGAAGTCTCAGCTTTCAAGAAGTGTTTACACAGAAGCTGGTAACAGCTGAAAAAACCTGGCTTTATATTTTAAATCTCATTTAACTGTCTCACATCATCTCACTAAGCCACCTCTGTGACTGATGACCATTTCTGGCAGCGTTGTTTAGGGTATCTACACCATGATCAAAAGCCTGTAAATACTTGTTTACATGCCCTTCTGCTAACACAGTCTGCTGTTGTGTGTTTTCATATTAAGCTGCAACAAGGCAAAAAAGGAAGTGCTTGCTCAGGAGTCTCTCCAGAGAGTCTGCCAAAAAAATTAAATAGCCAACCGGTGCAAACCAAACTGAACTGTCATGAACACAACTATTGGCACAAAAAACTCTTCCCTTATTCACTATGATTGAGTAACTCAGGTACAATATGGAAATGAAGGAATTTTGCACAGCTCTTATTTGGGCAGTTACTTATGAGCTATAATGAGGAATACAAAATGGAAGTACAGAATTAACAATTAATAAAAATCTGTATTAGATACCCATTTTTTTTTCTGTAATATGTGATATGCAGCACAAGGTTTTAAGCTTAACTCAATGAACACACTTCTCTTTGGCAAGTCAATGCCTTGAGGACATCTAGGGATGTCTAGATTGTTGTCTCTCCCAGTAAAAGCACCCTTGAACAATTACTATCCACAAAAAGTTCAACAAGGAAAGAGGGAAGGCAGAAGGAAGGCAGAAACACTCAATGCCCTGCTCTTTCCCAGTCCCTCACCTCCTGAACGTGATCCCAGCTGCCAAGCCTCTGGTCTGGCCTCCCTACCTCCAGCCCCCATGGACTGTCCCCCATCCTCCCCCCATGCCCCTCACAAGTTGTGGTCAGGTCTGCACCACCCCTTCCACAATCTGAGGTAGAGAATCAGCCTGATGTGGCTCCAGCTGTGAGGGTCCCAGGGGCTTTCCTGGGTTACCCACCCCTTTCCTTGCCCTGAGAGCAAACAGTGTGGCTGCAGGCACACCTGGCCCATCAGGGACTCTTGTCTCCCATCCCTCCTGTGTAGGGCTGGGCTGGCATCCACTGCTTCCTCCTGGCTTAGAAGTGCCCCACGGACCACCAGTTGTGCAGTTCCAATTCTTTTCCTGTCCAGTCATACCAGCAGCAAAAATCATCACTACAAGGCCTGTTCTGTTGTTTTGATTTTTTTTCTCTTTATATTTCTTACAGAGATTTCAAAATAGTGGCAAGAATTTTACAGCAGTGATGAATCGCTTATTACCAAATGATGTGGTAATTTCCACATTGTCTTTGATCACTTAATTAGGTCGAGTGTATCACATTTTGGAGAAAAAATAATGGAACATACTTGCATCTGTATTAAAACTTGGACATTGTACAAGACTCCAAAAGAAAGGATGATGAATCTTTCCATGTATTTGGCAAGACAATGTAGCTAGCACCAGGGAAATTCAGAACTGGGCTCATTGCTTTGTGTCTGTCTTAGATGCTGATGTTTGTGAGAAATTCTTACAAAGAGTATGAGAGTAATTTTGGTTTTAATGATTGACTACAGCCAGTTTTCCCAAGTGGAAAGGACTACCAGAGGTGGAGGCCAGAGAACATGGAGTTTGGGGTGTCCTATGGTTTCACCCTCATGCCACTGATATAAATGGCAGCCTTCTTTCATCAAGAGGTCATTAGGTCAACCAAGTGGTTGAGTTCCTAGTAGCTTAATTTGTGTCAAGGGGACTGCACGTTTGTACAACCCATCTGAGAATAGCATCAGGTCCCACAGGCTTTCAGACAAATTTTGCACTTATTTAACTTGGTGTGGAGTAAGAGTAGCTTCTTGTCATTAGTGCAATTAATTCAAATACATATCATTATAATCTTCAGTAGCATTAACCTATTCAGAAGCATGCTCTCTATTTTGTGCACATAACTTCCCTTGACATTAACAGGAGGGGACAATAGACATGGAAATGTAAAGAGAGGTTAATACTCTTCCCTGTGACCTTCCCAGAGACATCATATTTTCTCAAGCTGACCTCTCATTATGCTGAAAACAGCAAAGAAAAAACCCCATGGTTTCTGTTGCATTTTTTGTTCACTTCAGAGACTACAGACATCTGCCCTAAGTACATTCTGTTAATAATTATTTTAAATGTATTCTAAAAATCCACATCATTCCCAAAGAGGGGAAAAACACAAAAGAAACCCCAGTTGCTGAGGAAGGACAATGTGCAACATTATAAGCAGTGCAGGAACTGCCTGTTGTGATTGCCACTCAGAGATAAAAATCATTCCTCACACTTTGAGACAAAAGTAAATGGCAGTTTGCAATGTTAAGAACCCCTGTGGAAATAAGATGAAATGAGATGAGGCTTCCAGACCTGTGAGAAAAATCAATCTGATGGAAAATTGACAAACTTGTTTAACGTGTTGGCACAAGATCGAGAGTTGACCCGTAGAGACCTCCACTTAGGCATACCGTGAAGTTACTGTCAGTTCTCTTAATCTGTTCAATTACACAACAGGATCTCAAAGGGGACTTTTTACCAAACATCACTTTAAATTAACTTTCCTCCTTTGTGTTTTAAACTGGCAGTCCTTCCCCGCCTCTTTGCAGCAACATGGGTAAATTATTAAAAGCCCACTTGTTTGTCAGTGTAAGTGCTACAGCAAGATCAGTTTAAAATTTTGATTGGAAATAGAGAAGGTTTGTGAGGTTAAAAAAGAGAAAAATGCTCATCTTGTTTCATGTCGCCAAATTAATTGCCATGATAATTTCTCTGAGGCAAAGGTCTATTGTTTTTATGGTTTAGAGGATGAAGAAATGGTAGCAAAAAGCAGTACATCATAATTTTTAATCTATTAGGAACATGAAACCGTGCCACTTTTCACAGCCATGGGCCACAAAGTGAAGCAGAGAAGTATTCAAAATGGAAGATATACTACTGTACTGGACTGACCCTAAATGTAATTTTTTTTCCTTGGGGTAGTGGAGTGGGAATCGAATAGGAAGCAAAGATGCTAAATAATGCAAGGGATGAAAGCAATTTAACTTTGAAGATAGGTAGAGCAGAATTGAAGAGGGGGAGATGGAACTGCAGATGGCCAAAGGAGAGAATCTGGGATTTTCTGTCTTCCTTATTTTATTAAATGCACCATTAAAATAAAAGATTCATTTTCTCCCAGATCTGTTATATTTGAAGTCTGAAGTGAAGGACTCTGAGCAGAAAGAGCAGCAGGAATGTGGCCTATCAATTAGACTCAAGTGTCAAGACTCATTGAGATTGATGGGTGTTACAGCACAAATGCCTAGAAATATTATTTAATAGGTTCATTTTCCATAAATGCATTCTGTCAACCAGCAAGCTCACAGAAAACCTCAGAATAGCCACAGTAGTCTGTCTGCTATTGATCTGGAGTAGGCATGGACCATGTCATGTATCCTGCTGCTGAGGAATCTTGTTCCTGTTGATTTCAGTGGAATGAGGTCCTGTATCAGGTTCTTTGCTGGTTTTCCATTTTATCATTTGATTTTTCTATTGAACAGATTGAAGGTGAGAGCCCAACATTAATTTTGTATGGTAAGGAATGAAGAATGATATGCTAAAATGAATGATAGTGAATGTGGGGTGGGAGGGGAAGTGCACATGGAGAAGAAATTGCATCTAGGAAGAGAGCAGAGCAAAGAGTTTATTTTTTTCATTCAGAAGGGACTAAGTGATTTTCTACTGTTCTTGTTATAACATACTGGAGGAAGAAGGTTTATTTCTGTAACCACTTGAAATACAAAAGGCATCAAATTCGGATGGTCTTTTGTTAGTTTTGTTGGAAGTATTAATATTGCAGTGTTGACAGCTCTTGATAAAACAAAATACAACAAACTGCTCGAATAGATAGCACTTTAAAAAGTTCTGTCTTGATCAATACTGTGTTCTTGGTTTGAAGATTTAAGGTTAACTGTAATTTACATTAAATACCTACTTTATAACCATGTCTTCACTGCTATCAGAGATAGCTTTATTTTAGCAGTGCAATAATTTCTAAATGTTTTCTTTTGCATAAGCCACTGTTAAGGCTCATTGGAAACTTGTTAAAAAGTAGTATTAACACTTTCCTCGCTTTCTGACCGACCTGAGAAAGACCTTGTTGCTCTTTTCACCACCCAGAAATTTATACAAGCTACGCTTTTCACAGGCTTTAAAAACTTCAGCCTCCTCAGTCTGCAGAAATTGATGTAACTCAGGTTAGACCCAATAGCAGACAACTTGTATTTGTGGAGTTTCGGTAGGTCCTTAGCTCAGGCCATCTAAATTAAAAGGGCAAATTCTGACCTAGGGAGTACAGAGGTCAGTTTTAAGACTGTAACAGAGGCCAAAGGGATGCAAATTCATGTCTTAATTTTGAAGGATCGTTGAATGGTCAGCCCTCAGCAGCTCCCTCAAGCCTGATCCCTCAATCCAAGAGCAGGGGTGACATATAATGGCTAGTGATTCCAGCTGCCAGCTCCTATATGTTGTTTACTAGGAGACTACAACAGATAACACAATTTTCAGAGATGCCCTATGCATCTACAGGAACTATTATTTAAGAGAATAAAGTCAAAGTTCACTCAGAATTAAAAGGGTAGAAGTTCTACCACTTTATGTAAGCTTTTGGTAGAGCTTAATGCTTTGTGACTTCACTTACAAAGGAGATTCAGTATTGCTGAGTATTAGCCCTACTACCCATGCTAGTACAAATGTTAATACTGAGTACTCAGTACTTAACACTAAGTATCTTCTAAGCAAAGGGTCAAGAACAAGGTGTAACTAATATGATAAGTCTCATTAACACATATGTAAAAACATAGATCATTATAATGACAATGAAGTGGCCTCCGTACTATGTTTTAGCTAACGGATATAAAAATGCTAGTGCAGTACCAANTGTGGTTAAAAAAAAATTCCTCAGAGGTGACTCCAGGCACGTCAAAAAAACCAAGTCCTTGAAATGTAGCTGCCAGCGAGTTACACTGGTGGTTTTGCAGACATCCTAAAAGGAAGCACAATCTACAAATCAGCTGTTTCTCATTTATTTCACTTGTACTTTCTGTCAGGAGAAGAGACTTTTCCCTTTCTTAGACAGCATCAAAAAAGGGGAGGGAAGGGCAGGTGTACATGCAGCAAGAAGTCCTTATTTTTGCTTTTATTGATGCAAGCTTGACTTACAAGAGAGAATTTTCTGTGGCCTTTATCATAACAGTATATGGTCACCCCCTGTTAAATTTCCAGTATGTCCCAAGGACTTACTCATATAAATGCAGAGGCTTTTGAAATTCTTACCCTTTCTCTCATACACGTGGTTCTTGTCTATTATATCCTGATGATGCAAAGAGTTACCCCTTTAGTCACTATCTGTATGAAGGGTGGGGGTGTTTTTGTTTGTTTGTGCATTTTTGTTTGTTTCCCATTCATCTATTTCTCTTATTCCCACATGTTCACACCATGGTAATACAGTTTTATCCTCTTCTAGGCATAAAGGGCAATTTCCCAGACTAGAAACAAAGAGATGTGCTGATCTTACAGAAAATTTCCCTTCCTTTATTGTTGCTGTTGCCACTTCCCAAACCCATTCTGTCCTGTTGGCAAAGGAGATTTGTACCCATGGAAGATTTACCCAAAATACTTATTTTTCAGAGGCAATTTTTTTCACAGGCATATATCTTGAGCTTAATTTACTGCATATCCTTGCTGGAAGAGTTCTCAATCCTTTGCAGATGCAAAGTCACAGAGAGCTGCCTGGATATATATAATTTTATGTGCCCTGCAGATAGCTCAGAGATGCAATTGCAAAATCTGGCTCTCACAGACAGTTGGGAATTTGTGACAGTCCCTGAAGGACTTTGCATCCATAAACAAATGACTGGATTACACTGATCCATAAATGCATTTTTCTCCTATCTCTGGCTAATGCAAAACAAGTAGTCTTCCTTCTGTTAACTGTTTCTGAAGCCACACACAGGAGAACATAAAGGATGTGGCATACATTCAGACAGAAAGGTCAACAGGTGATTTGCTCTTTAGGCTTGTAAAAGAACTTCAATATCTGTAGTGTTGCAGAAAAAAATACATGCAGAAATATTCCTTAATTTCAGTTCTGTGTTCAGCAAATTTTGCTAAAATGTAGTGATTCATTCAGACCTTAAAGGGGATTGGTAACGCAGTCTGGTCTTGAGCAGGAAAGCTCAACTCAAGAACAAGCTGCGGGGATAAAGCTGCAAGTTTGTTTGCCAGCAGTTTCCTGCTCTGTAAGAATCCAGGAACTCTCATGGCGATGGTGGCCTCCTCAGCACTGAACCCTCTGTCAGCCGGGCTCAGAAGCTTTGGTGCCTTGTCCCGTCCCACAGGTCCCCTTTCCTGACTGCCCGGCAGCCCAGGAGAGAGGAAGGAAGGAAGGACCTGTGCATCAGGCATGCAGCTGGCCCATGGCTTCTGGCTGGGCGAGGGGCTTTCCCTGGCCTCTGCTCTGCTGGAACGCTGGAATGGACTGCTGCCAGGCAGAGCGAGTGAGAGCCACTGCAGCAGAAAGCAAGGGGCTCTGGGGCACAGTGATGGGCAGGAGCAGGGCTGTGAGTCGGGACCCATGACAATGAGAAGCAGCTTCTGATAATCATACCCTGTACACAACAAATGAGCCACGGAGCTGTGCCTATGTGAGTAGATTGAATTTGCCCGGTACAGCTCTCTACTGCTGAGGCTGATGGGCACAGGACAACTCATGCTTGTGCCATTCAACCTTCCTGCCCTCAGGAAGCCACAGCTGCATCTAGAGAACCTAAGGAGATGGATACTGGGCATCATTAGCACTAAACTCTTTTAGAGCCACAAATCACAGGCTAGGAGCCTTCCAGTGACCAGAAACAGAGTGACTTGAGAGTCCAGTAGTGCTCCTGGTAGAGCTCTTGTTACCAGGAGAAATGCAGCCACAGAAACTAATGCCTTGTCCTGGAAAACACGGTGCAAGACAAGGCAACTTCTGATGAACAAACCCTTCCATTGTTACTGTTGAGAAGATCATGAAGGCATTTGGACATTGGACTTCTTTTCAAACTTCTGCAGGGTCATTAAAAAATAATTTTGCTTTAGCTACAACCTTTTTGGTTGCTATTAAAGATTTCCAGGTTTATTTGCTCCCTAATCAGGATGTCACAGTCGGACATGAAAATAGATTGACTCTATGTAGTTGTCAGAAGAGAAAGAAGGTTTTATTTACAATTCTAACAGTTTCTTTTATAACATACTGCGCTAAAAAGGTCTATTATTGGTCCATCGGACTGACACTTCTTTCCATTGGTTGAGTAATAGGAAACAACACCTGGGGACAGTTGTTATGGGAAAGGGAACACTGTTTACTTCACCTGTTTGGAGAAACGGAGAGAGATGTTTTGAAGAGAGAAAAATGTTGATAGCTTTCCCTTGGGAAAGGAGCTAGCAATAGTTAGCAAGCTAAAAATTCAGATTCAGAAAACGTCAAGCCCACATCAGGAAGAAAATCCTTGCTTTGTTTCTATTCAGGAAATTTTTTTTTTTCTATTTTCTAGCTTTCTCATTGATCTCAATACTTGAACACCTTTGAAAGACTCAAGCAAGGTGATTAACATTCACTACATTCGTTTCTCCTTTGTCTCCAAGGAAAGGATATGAAGCATTTTGCTTTGTCTATAGATACTACTGCCTATCTTAGAGAAAAAAATACCTATCTTATACAGCAGAGTTTAGTTTATATTGCTTCAGTGACCATGACTCACATAACGTGGTCCGGAGAGGTGACCAGAGATTAAAACAACAGCACAAAGACAACCTTTTAGTCTTTCAAAAGGAAGAACTGAGATGTTGATCTTGGTTCAAGGAGAAGCCAAAGCAGGGCACCTGGGACTGTGTGCACTGGGAGTTAGTGTTGCTGAGAATATTGCGGTTTTCTCTAAAAGTTGGCATTTTGAAAACACCAAAGGCTGTAGCAGTTTGCAATAGAGTACATGATGAAAGCATAAGATTATGAAATTTTCAGTCTAGAAGTCTTTATAACTTTACAGCAGCTGGAAATGCCCAATAATCCTCATTTGTAAAATTTTTAAGACTTCTAACATTCATTTAAACACAAACATTTTTATCAGCTATACACAGAAAGACCTGCCCAAATATTGAAGGGGAAACAGTTCAGCTTGCTGTTTTTGTTGATTTTTGCCCCCAAATAAATGAGAAACAGAACGCATTAGTAAAACTTCAAAAAGCTGAAACACTTGGATTTACCTTATATAGTCCTGAAAGCTTTTATAAAAACCCATCCCTAAACATAAAGATTTTTTGCCTCAGTTTCTTTTTAACAGATGTGAAGATGTAGCTGTTATATAGACCTTTATTTCCATGCTACCTTACTCTAGCTTGTGAAAGTATTTCCAGTTAAGCAACCACAGGCACAATGCTGTGTGTGATTCAGCCAATTTATTTGTGTTAATCTGAGCCTAATGCAGACAAAGATCGAGAGGAACATCTGAATTTTGTCACAGCTCTTCAGCAACTTATGTAATCTACAATGATTGCATGTGTGGAAAATACATGCAAGGAGTCTAGCACAGGGAAGCCTTTTGTAAAACAAGACTTGGAAATACCAAGAACCCATAAAATATGAGTCACAAAATTTGACCATGTACCTACCCTGTTTAGATTGGCAAAGCACAACTACTATCACAAAGAATTATTTGGTTTTTCACTGGTGCCAATCCATTGTATATTGCACATGCTCAAGCTTGGAGCATCGCCCAGCTTCTCAACTCTACTTCTAAGTGTATCAGAACTTGAAATAAAAGTCTCAGTCACATATATACTGCCAATATTGCAGGTCACTCAGAGGGGAAGCTGTAAGAAAAAAAATTACAGAAGGCAAGTTAACATTGCGTTAAATATTTTATTGTAATGGACTCTTTAAATGGCTCTGCTTTAAAGTGACTCTCTGTTAATATGGGGTTTTATAAATATGCAGCATAAACCCTTACCTACTTTAAAATACAAATCTGAACATATACAAGGTCAGGTATCATCATATTCTTTTCATGCATGCTCTTAATATTGTTGTTTTGCAGTGCATTATTTTGTTAGTTTACCAAGAGGGTGGTCAAACACTGGAACAGACTTCCTGGGTAGATGATCAATGACCCAAGACTGTCAGTGTTCAAGAGAAATTTGGACGATGCTCTTAGTTGCTCAGGGCTGTCAGGTATTTGGACTAGTTGTCACTACAGGTGCCTTCCAATATCCTATCCTATCCTATCCTATCCTATCCTATCCTATCCTATCCTATCCTATCCTATCCTATCCTATCCTATCCTCATTATTTATTAGATGTAACAGTCCTTTTCCTTTCCTTGTTCAAGATCCTGTGACCTTAAGAAAGCTTGCTTTGGGCTTCTGTTTTCAGAAAACCATTGTGTACGTGATCTGCTGCTTCTTTTGATTTTGCACCTGTCAACACCACAGTTTATGAAGCCTCACCAAGGCCATATTTATCTTGATAATCTGGATGGATAGCATTGAGTTCATGAGGAACCCAGATGAAGGCATGAAAAAATTAACTGGCAATTATTCTTAGTAGGGCTATTTTCTAATTTAAGAGGGATTACATCTTGTTTTCATAGAATCAAACATCTTGAGTTGTACCAAGCCCTAAAGATTACTTGGTTCCAATCCCTCTGACAGTGGCAGAGACCACGTTGCCCAGAACTCCATCTTGACCTTGATGCCCCCTTGATGGGGCATCCACAGCTGCTCTGGCCAACCTGTTCAAGTGCTTCACCACTCTCACAGTAAAGAATTTCTTCTTTGTATCTAATCTAAACCTACTCTCCTTCAGTTTAAAACTATTTCCCTTGACCCGTCGCTACATGATTTTGTAAAAAGTTATTCTCCATCTTTTTGTGTGCTCCCTTCAGGTACTGGAAGGCCAGAGCTACCTCATCCTGAAGCTTTCTCTTTTTCTGGCTGAATAATTCCAATTCTCTCAGCCTTTCCTCAAAGCAGAGGTGCTCCATCTCCCTCATCATCCTGGTTGCCTCCTCTGGACTTGCTCCAACAGTTCCATGTCTGTCCTTTGCTGGGGACTGTGAGAGACCGAACTGTTCAAGGTCAGTGACTCAATCAGCCACTGGCAAAAGCAGCAGGTGATTTTCTGGGGGCAGATATGCACCCCCAACCGAAGAGGGAAGGAGAATTTTCGGTTGCGTGGAGGCAAAATCTCTGATCTGCCTAAAAGCAGCCAAGGTGCAGAGAGGGGGAGCCAGCGGAGGATGGCCACAACAAACCAATCTTTGTTTGGCAGCAAGCTGGGTTTCGAGCCAGGTAACAGAGGAGGCTGATAAGAAGCAGATCATGTGAGGTGGGACAAACTTTTTGACATGTCCATGCACACCCCTTGCACAACTGGCTCAGGTGTAAAACTTCTACCTAGATTATCAAGACATTCACATGTAAGCCTGAAGATACTCATCCCATTTGATGGGGCATAACTGACTCAACTACACAGTTTCAGTATTTTTAGGAGAAATACACTTTGTCCCTATTCAAAGATCACTACAACATGCCTAGTACTACACAGAGTACCTGCTAAGAATAGAGGTATGCCATCTTGGATTTGGCATTTCACTAAATTTCCCAGTAATTTTAGAGCCTTGGCAAAGTGAATTTGAACCTGCATGAGAAACATCACAGTAGCCATTCCCCCCGGTGAGACAAACTGCACGAGAACATTCCCCCTCCATACAGCCTTTAGGTGTGTGAGATGGGTGGAATGACCACCAGGCGAACTATCTGAATTTGTTTTATGCCTTAATTACACCTGGATTTAAAGAGTGAATGACTGAAAATAAACACCTGTCTTTCTCCTGTAATCACCTACCCCTTAATTAAGAAAACACTTAAGAGTTTGTCTTAGCCTTTCCTGCAGGCTGAACAAGCCCATGCTAGAAATGTTTCTGGTACGACAAGTGCTGTGCCACAGGTTACCCTATCTTAACAGCAGCTTTCCAAAAAGAATTTGTAGGAAAAAAAAAGACATTTTTTCCTAGTAAAGTAGGCCTTTTGGACCCAGGGAATCCAGAAGCTGCCTATGAGTTTTTGAGATAACTCTAAGTTTCGTATATGGGAAAACAGGGGTAATCTTTATTTTCTGAAGAGGCAGTAGCTTTCCTTCCATCAGAATGACGTTTTCCTGCATGACAGGTCAAAGATGAAAGAGCATGCAGTATTATTTATTCCTCTAAAACTACTAAGTAGGAAATTAAGAAACTATCTGTGTCAACACTGCAATTAGAAAAAGGTATTTCCATTAGTTCTTATACCACATAAAACTAAAATAATTAGTCACGGTGAGATCTATAGGTTAGTATGTTCATGATACTGAGAGATGAATAATCAGTAAAAGGCAAAACTACTACAAGTGATTTAAATGACAGAAATGAAAAGAGATGACCAACCAGACCCATATTTTAAAAATCCGTAGAGTTACAATACATTTTAGATTGAAAAAGATCTCTGGATGTCATCTAGTTAAACTCTGTCAGTCACAGTAGGGCCAGTTTACTAAGGATCATATCCAGGTGAGTTCTATCTGTTCAATGATGGAGATTTCAGACTCTCTGTTAGTACAGTCTAAGCACAGTTAGCTGCACAGATAAACAGAAAACATTGGATCTTTCTTATTTTATTAAAATTTATTGCAAGATCAAAGGTCTCACAAAAAAATAGAAACTTACAAATTGTGTGAATAGTTTTAATGCACTCATGAAGAGACATTAAAAGAAAAATGACTAAGATTCTGTACTATATCTGCAATATAATTCACTAGCTTTATTCTTAAAATATTGTTGCCATTCTGGAGTAAATAAACAGCATAGCATTACACATGTTCACAAGTATTTACCACTTATTTTAAACAAATCTTTATGATATATTTTTTTTCCAGAGAAATTAGTTCATCCCCATTTTGAAAAGTCTAATAAGAAAACATTCAACATCCTTACTGGAAGTAACATGAGCTGATGTTTCTGTTGTAAAAAATTATGCTATGGAAATCAACAAATAGCTTTACAGAGTTATACAGCCATACTAAACAAGCTTCTATGTTATGCTGCATTAGGCCTTCTGGATTAGCAAAACATTTTGACAATAATGGCAATTTTTCAGCTGAAGCTTAAGTATTTCATAGTTTGGATTAAAATGCTGTAACCTTTGAAAAACAAATATCCAGTGTTACACACCTGACAACATTCTTAACCAAATTGTAATGCTCTAAAGGTTAAGGCAACTCCAAAGTGAAGCTGCAGTGTCGGTATTTTCACAATTCCCTGCTCAAATTTAACTCCTTAGAATGCAGTATGTGAGAGAGAGTGAGAGAGAGGCTGTGTGGTACCTGGTTGCTGTTTGGGGTTAAACCATGACAGTCCCACAAAGAAAATTAATCATTTTATGTGCTTAATTTGGGTATTTCCTTGCACACACTGCAGTAAGAAGCCTCTGAACCTACAGAATGATACCCACAATGGGACTCATGTTTAGATGGCCTTTTCAAGGCAAGCACTATTTGCATTTTAAGATCAGTTCTAAAATAAAACCACACAGGGAATGAGAGGGATCCTGTTATTGACTGACATTCATCTGAATTTTCCAATTCATCAACAGAACAGCATAGTCAGAGGAGACAAGTTCATTTACAAGAAAGAGCAAAATTTTTCAGCCAAATATAATAAGCATCGCCAACTTACTTCCGATAGTTGGGGTAGTCTTTGTCTTAATGAAGTGTAGCTGGTTATTATTGTTAAGGTAAGCACTTCCACTCATTATTAAAATGTCAAGGTGGAAAGATTTTAATATCGCCACAGTTTCTAATATTTAAAGAAAATAAAAGGAAGATCTTGATAAGAAAATGGTAATTCACTGTAGATTTTCTTATTACTCTGTATCTTAAAACCTCTGGCATAGCTTTAGTAAATAAAAAGCATCAAGTTTAGCTCCCAAGTTCAACACAGGCCTCTGTTGATCAACTGCACTGGTGCTAGCACTGAGTTACCATTTACAGATCAAAGGAAACACACATGACCAAGGCAAAGTAAACAGAGGAAAACAAGCTTAACATCTATAACTCAAACTATCCAGAGAACTACTAGGAATCCACTTCAAGAAATTTGCTGAAGGCTTTTATAACTTTTATGCAAACAAAACCACAATGCATTTCTAAAGTTTTGCTTCAGTATTTGTACTTAGTTGTACAGTACATTGTCAGTGTACAGCTTTTGCCATTTTACTGTAATCTCTGTAAACTCACAACTATATTGCATCATATGAAAGGTTATAAACCCTTCTGCAATCCCCATTAGATCTACTGAATGCAGCAGAATGGAACATGTTGGTACAGAAGGTTAGGAGCCAGAAGACATATTGGGTGTCCAGCCCATTTGATAAGCCCGCTCCAGTGTTCTCTTGCAATCTTGCAGCACAGTACTGAAGGTTATATGTGGATATTGCTGCACCAGCTGCTCCACTGTGGCCTCGTTCACCTGCAACAGAGGAACAGAACCTGTAATATGCAGAAAGTGAATGAAAATTGTAACATTAGGCAGGCTAGAAGAATGGAGAAACTTTGGACTCCTGGGCGGGCTTGCAGGATGAGGCCCCTCATTGTTACTGTAGGTTTGGGTGCATTTATCACAAAACAAATATATAGAATGTAATGTCCTGTTAGAGAATGGTAAAAACCAAAATCAAACCCAATGCGTTGATTTCATTGTAAAGGAAGAAGTTCTATCATCCTGGTTAAACAAAATGCTGTCCAGAGTAACAGATTTCCAACTTGAAATAGAAGCTATTTGCTCAAAGTTGCTCAAGCAGACATATATTTAAAAATGTGAGATTTTTTTTGGCTTTGGAAAATGAAAATGGATGACATCTATTAAGTAATTAATGGTACAGTTATGGAGACATTTAAAAATGCAAACTAGTAACTCCACAATTAATTTTACTGAAATGACCTTGCACTGTATGGTTGTTATCAACAGGTCTGCAATGAGAAGTAACAGATAACATGACTAAAGATGGGGAAAAAAATACTAATTATTCTATGTTGCAGGTAGATCATACTCCTATATGTCCATTTTTCCAAAAGGTAAAAATACTGCATATCTTCACATACATCACTGGCAAAAGATTTTATTTTAGACTTCTTTTGTGAGGAAAACACCGCACAGTTGGGATCAATAATTAAAACATACAAGATGGCTGGGTCAGGGATGTTCCTCTTAAATCCGAGACCTCAAAGTTAGCACCTTATTCGTCATAAGGCAAGGTAATCAGACAAACCCAGCTAAACCTAACACCTTTTCAACTGCAGTGCTGTGAGGGGATTAATTTGTCAATTATTTTAAAGACGATTTCAGTTCCTATCACAGAGGTAAACAACTTTCTTCAGCCTTTAGACAAATAAAAGATTAACCATGACTTCTAGTTGTCTCTCTTTGAAATCTTTGCTGAACAGCTGGGCATTTTAAAATGCATGGATACTACAGTTACTGAACAACCGACATTGGTAGCACATACAAGTGACGGCATTGTTCGCTTTTCTTCCTCAATGGTCCACATTCAAGGCCAAAAGTAAAAAGCCAGACTGAAACGTTTACTACCATTAAAAAGATCTGTCTTGCGAATAATATTTTAAAGCACGGTAACCACAGTATCTAATAATATTTTTGTCCCTAAAAGATAACAAGGAGAGCTTCCCTCTGAACAGTGACTGCACCCAATGACAAGGATAAATGAAAGGCTTAATATCCAGTTCTACTACTTTGATAATGGAAATACTCAACCTTCATTGGAAGTTTCATCTAGCTGAGACTGACATGGATAGAAAACTGGTTTAACTTCACAGCACAAACTGTACTTCTCTGGCAAATTGCTATGTTACAGTAACATCTTTCAGCGCTGAAAAACAAGAAGTGACTTTTAATAAATCAGAATGAAATCAGAGATAGCAGAAGTCCCCCATAACATTTGATATTTACAGCTGAATACATACTTGCAAACTGTAAGCTACAATTCATAGAAATATTTCTTGGGAGGGAAGAATCCCTAAAGTAGCAGTAATTTGCTACTCTATGCCTATCCAAAGAATAGTCAAAAGTCTCTTTTCATTAGATTTATGATGCAGAGACCCAAGGCAGAATCTATCATGCTTCAGAAACTTCTCTTAATGGTTAACTCATTAAGAGAATTAACTCAGTCACAACAAAGACATCTGCTTATTTTGCTCTTTCTCAATGGTTAACTTCAAGAAGATGTATTATTTATCTACTAAATAGCTGCAAATATTACTCGTACATAGAAGTTATTATGGTTTAGCACTTACCTGTTGGGCATTATTTGTTAGAATAGCATGGATATTATGGTTTTAGAGCCAGTGTCATATGCACAGTCTCTATTACAAGAAACAAATAACATGAATTCATGACAAAGATGATGCTCACACACAGGAAGGTAGTACACGCTCTCTGTGTCCTGTACACAAGGTACAGTCTAGCTAGGTTTAAGCTGATGTATTTACTAACAGGCCAACTTAGGCATGGCCCGTGACACTCAGGAAGACAGAGATGTTACAATGGTACTTTTTAGTGTTAAAATCTATGAAGGAATCTATAGTAAACCACCTTGCACTAACTGTCCTAGCTTTTTCTGATACAATCATTACTAGATAAAATAATATTTTAGAGAAATTGTTGCCAATTGCTAAATAGAAGAGGGAAGCTTTTGGCATCAAGTGCCACATACAATTACAAAATAAACATGAATATGAAGAAGGCAGATGAAACCATTGCAGAAGGGCCACTGACAAAAGCAGCTGTTTTATGACCAAAGCCTGAAGAGTAGAAGCTTTTCTTCATTTTTTACTGGAGCATTAAATAAATATTTTAAATTATTAGTTTGATCCTAGGCAACAATTTGTGTTATAACTTGTTAAACAGCAAAGTAAGGACAAATCCTATGGATGTATTTGGAACCATAACATTTACAGAAAGAAATTACTTTATCATGAGAGTACACTCAGTTTTTCAGGCTCAGAGAAAAAAATTATCTTACCAAGCTTCATGATAAATGATTTAATATATGTAACTTTAAGTTAAATATAAGTGCTTGTAATCCTGAGAGTAAAAAGCAGAGTTAAAAAATATGCCAAACTGACGCAGTTCGTCACACACACACAAA
>WBMY01001482.1:66267-79625 GCA_013397315.1 Donacobius atricapilla
ACATTGGCTGTGTTTACAGACCAGTGAGTGAAACTGTGAAACAGAAGAGAAGGCTGAAAAAATCAGGGTGACACCAAACTAAGTTTAATGTAAGATTACACAACAGAAGAAGGAGAAAAAAAATTCAGCAATGGGATAACCAACCTGGATCCAGAGATGAGAAAAAAAGTATTCCCTATCAGAAGATTTTGATNAAATCTCCACATCTTAAGATGCTGTAAAATGCTGTATTTTTCTTTCACAGAACTTGCATTAATTTTCATCTTTTGAGTTGTCGAAAGAAAAGTTACTGTCTTCAGATAAACTACTAAGATTATCCAATACATAATCATTCATCTGAATTTGAATAGTTCTTCAATTATATTTTAATACATAATGAAAGAATGCAGCCTGTATCATTAACAATGAAAGTTAACAGGTTTGAGCAAATCCTGGTCATCAAACAAAAAGCCAAAATAACAACAAAGACTGGTTTGAAAGTTATTTTTTCCTTCTGAAATAAAAAATTTGTCCCAGGACAAGGAATAGATTGAAAAAAAACCCCAAAAATAAAGAGAGGAGAAGGTGTGTTACCGAAAATGACAAGACCAAGTGGTATCATTTCTCTTTAACTCAATTAGACCAGTTACCTAGAAGTCATAATTTTGAATACTTTTTCCTTAAAGACACATGAACACATGTTGTCTGTTTCCCAGAAGAATGTACTTTGTGACAAATGTTATCTGGGGTGGGACCTCTTTTAACTTCATCTAATGACGGTGTGGTTGTGCAGAGAGTATTTAAATATTATCAGTGCTACAGAACATTTCTCATGTGATAATTAGGAGTTCCTTTTGGAAAGAAGAACAAGAACACCATTCTAGTCCATGTGAAATGGAACACTGGCAAAAGGATTTTGTGAGTGTCTCTTTGGAGAGCTTTCATCGTGACTCTGCTATGCACAGACAAAATGTGGCTGAAATACTGAGAAAAATGGGAAATCAGTGCTCAACACTCTTACCCTCCTTTAGGTAAAATGATCTGCCCATAACAGAAAGCCTTAAAACCTCCACCAATCTTAAATATTTTTCCCAGTATAAAGTAACCAACACTTATGAGCTGATTTTTTCAGGCTCAGAGTAAACTGAAAGCTACTTACAATAAAATATTCATTCATATTTGGATGTGGCATGCAATATTTACTCATCTAGTCTGATTGCCAGTATTTACTGATTTGGCATACCACTTGTCTGACACAGAACATCTTCAGAAATTTCTGTTATGCCACCTTCCACAAGTTTTCATGAAAAATTCAAAATGCAAGAAAGAATTAGGTAATTTTGGTAGGGTTTTTTCCTTCTAAATGTGCTGTGTCATTTGTTTCTAGTGATAATTTTAGCATTGTCTTCTTTAATTTCTAGATTCTATAATTAAGAATTTCTAGACAAATCAGATTATTCCAAATGGCTAGGATATTTTTTTTTACCTTTTTTTTTCATTATGTTCCTACAACAGATCTTATTACATTCAAAAGATTAATTCAAGTTTTCCTAATCCTGTTAATGTAAATGAGAGATTACATTTGAAACCATCAGCCAAACTAGGTATTTCTTTTTAATGAGACTGATACCTTCATTCACAGCTCAGGAGCAGAAATAGAGGTAGACTTTCCTAGTTACTTTTCCTTAGCTTGCCTTCAGTTGATACCATGTCCTGGAAATCTTCTCTGAGATTGAATACTCTTTCACGAAATTGCCAAGATTTGCAAGATTTCCTACTAATCACCAAAACTCCTCCTACAGGTGCATCAGGGTCAGTCTCAGAATGCAGTTCTGACTCTAAAGCTACTAAAATGTCTGTGTTGTGTTATATAGAGCAATACTGAAAAGCAAGAGTAGAGCCATAGTCTGAACTGCAAGTTTTATGCAGCTCTACAGAGTGTATGAGTATTCAGCATTAATCTAAAGAGTTTGATCAGTCTTTTTCAATAACAAAATCTAAAAATCTTCACATCTTAATGACTTCAGTTTAATGACCAACTCACTTGAAAATTGAAAAGAAAAGGCTTTCTCCTTTCCTAGTTAATAACTAAAACCAATAAGCACTTATATAAATAAAAAAGCTAAAGCTTGCAAAACTGGATTAGTGCAAAGCTGCATTACTAGAGCTTCATACAAAAACCTGCTTGTGTCCTTCAGACCACCATTTATGGATGACAGCTGAAACAATTTCTGCATGATATGCCCCTTGGAGGGGGCATTAGCTGACCGATTTCTGAGGACAACACAGGTTGGTATCAACAGTTACACAACTTTATAAAACAGTCATTAATAAAAAATAACTGAGCCAGCAATATCTGCACAGAAAGGCATTAATAATACATAGAACTGGTAGTCTAATCTTAGAAATCTAGTATTTGCAAAGCATTTTAGGGAAATGTTAGCAGGTGAGAGGTAACATTCAGACCAAAAGATTTTGAGGGCTGCCATACAGATAGTTAGGTTAGAAAAATGGCACAAGTATTATTATTACATTTCTACATATAAAGAATCACAAAATCAACTTCACACAGAAGAAATGCAAATGGCTTTGACCCCAAAGGGCTTTCTTACAATAGTGGTGACATTTTTACTAATGGAGCGGTAATGCAGCATTAGGGCTACTGCTACGGAAATTTGTGCGTATTTCTCTCTCAGTACACATACACGACTATTGCAAAAAAGCCAGTTTTGTATGCAACAGTGGAAGAAATTACTTTATAGTCATTATGTGTATCCATAATGATGGAAAACACTTTATGTTCCTATTTCTCTAATGTTTTACAAAAAAATCCAATATATACATACTTAATAGTTATAAGCAAAATATTTTCATATAGTCTTTCTCAAAGTTGTATTTTCCTTCCTCAAGTGAGTGTCTTATAAAACTGTACTTTGATTTCTTTTTCTGCTAATAGTTGAATGAATTATATTCTCAGGTGGCCCAATTATAACTGTTGCCTGTGGCCATAACAAAATTAAAGATTTCTGGAAACATTTTTGGTGAAGTGCACTCAATCAGCTAAGGCAGACATATTCCACAGAGTTTCAGTGACTGCCCTCAAGCCCAGGGGCAGAACCCTTGTTTAGGACTTTAACAAATTAACAGCACTACCAATATCAGGACAATATCCTATAGTCCAAATAAAGTCCCTTATGACTTGAGAGAAGAATTAATTTTGACTTATAAGATGCTGTTATTGAAAAAAAGAAGAAAAACAATGACATATGCACCCACATACAAACACTGTATTTGAAGACACATAAATAAAGTAATCGGCTAGTATAGTCTGATGTGCTATTTTATGACATTTGACAACCTAATTGTGTTAAACTTTAGCAATTAATTACCCATTTATATTTGGAAAGGGAAAGGAGTAGGTAAACAGAATTATCTGCAATCTTTTCTGCCATGTGAATTAAAATAAATGCAATACACAAATCTTCTAATATTCCATGGTAGCACTTCTGGAAGGATTTCAGAAAGTCTGGCAAGGTTGCTTGTGGAGTATATCTACTTTTACAACTCTTGTTGAAATCTCATCTGAAAGGAATTAAATTCATTGCTGTGGTTGTTTTCTCATGTGAATACTATTGCCTCAAACTGCCAGTCTACTGCAAACTAACAATACCTATTTCAGATCTCTGTGAGGACGCACAGTTTTTTGCAACACAGTATTTTTTATTGAAGTTGTGTGAGTGACAAAGGTTTTACTCTCAGTTCTCTTTGCTTATTGTGAGAGTTTATTTTTCTATTAAATCAGAGAAACCGTTTCAAAGGAGCCCTTCAGACTGGCTGGTTATTTGGTTTTCTAATTCTGCCCATTTCCTCAGATGAACTTCTAGACTCTACCTATAGAATATTTCCAGGTAAAAATACTACCATTATTATACATATTTCAAAAACCTAGTTCTTCTAAAAATTGCAGCTAATAAAGGCCCAAATGCAGGAAAATGGCAGTGGTAATTTATATGCTGATAAATATTCTTTCAGATTGCTTTCTGCCTATTGAATTAATAACACTGAATATTTTCCTTCCTATTTGACTACATTAACAACAATTTGAGCATACTACTGTAGTACCTGTCAAAATGATGTCATGTAAAACTAACAGAGAACTCCTTCTCAAAAGTTGCCAGCTAGCAAAAATAAGTGGAAGTTCCAGGGAGCAATGCTGCTAAAATAATTTCTCTCTTATTTTTTTTTTTTCCCCATAAAAATGCTGACCAGTTCACATTGCATTCTTCCTTAATAGTTGGCCTTATCATGATTTTGAAGTGTTGATGAGCACTTGAGGGCCCATCTTTCTATTAGAGAATGACATGGTCAGATGGGTGCTTTTTAAAAACAAGGACAATTTTATTAACTCTGGAAAATTCCATCTTCATCCCAGTGCCATGGAACTGCTGCACAGGCATCAGCTTGGATGATAAAAATCTTTTAGCAAAGAAATAGTTAAAGTAGAAGAGCAAAATCTTTATGTAAATTTAAAGCATGTGAGTGATGAGTAAAGACGTTTCTCTGAAACAAAAGGGGCTGTATTCCTGTTAGGCTAATAATTTATGGTATTCACTGAATACATATTTATAAATATTTGTAAAACAGGTTTTGCAGAAGGACAAAGTGATAAATTCTATTAAAACCCCACATATTGTCTAAAACTCTTATTCTTACTTAAGATGCAAATGATTTCTTAACTGACCATTTTTATTTTTAGCGATCATTTATCTTTCTTTCTCTCTCTGGTAACATAAAATAGTTTGTCATTTTGTCAGGTGTACTGACCATCAGCTTCTGTGCTCCAACATCTCATCAAAATTAGAATAGGAAATATATGCTACAATTTATCTGAGAAAGTCATCTGGAATAGGCTACAGGTTTTCAGAAGTATTTTCATGAAAAGCAACTGTGTCTTTTTTGAGAAATTAATTTCAAAAAATAAAAAGAAAAAAGCAAGGAAAAAAAAAAAGAAAGAAAGGAATAAGGGCCAACATGATTTATTAACTAAGCTGTGTATCCTTTCACAGCCAACTTTGTTAGACTCTCCTCATTCATTCACACATAGTGGTGAATATTGAATTTTGTGGCCTCTGTTTTTCAGTTTCATTTTTCTGCCTATTCCCCCAAGAAATGTCTCCTGCATTTACGTGGGAGCACTGCTGATAACCACTACAAATTGCACAACAATTATAGGAAAAGGATCTTGAAATATGAAAATAGTGTGTGAGAAAAGTTGCAGGGAGATTATTGTAACACATTGTTCAACCAGTCAAGCTGTCACCCAGAAAAAAAAAACTAAAAAAACCAAAGCCCAACAAATTTTTAGTCCCTATTTCCTAGTTGATACCCAGTCATTTTTCCTAAGGGTGAAGACTTTAAGCCGCCACTATTTAAAGCTGTGTTACTTCTTGTGAGAGCACAAAAAAAAAGTGCTATAAAGATACCTTTCAAATGAGTTCTAGCAATAAATATAATAGAAAGCATCACCCTTTTCCTCCTTTTTTAATATGAAATGCAAAATAGACACAAATAATTAACTAGAAGAAGTAAATAGGATCTATATCAGTTTAAGAGTAGGAATGTAGAGTACACTGGGTTCAGAAAGAAAAGCTTGAAATGTGCATTTAAATCTGTTATTTTGATGCAGGCATCCTTTAATGCCCTTAGGATGCAAGTAAAGCTCTTGGAAATTCTGATGTCAGTGTTTGTGGGAGGAAAGAAAGCATCCCGTAACTGCCCACACCAATCTCAAGGCACTTAAAGTAATTAAAGGAAAGGTTCAATTATCTTTAAAATAGTCCCTTTCCTAAGCTGTGATAAAAAATACAGACTTAAAATTAAAATTTGATTGGAAGAACAGATAGTCATGTTGTCTTCCTGCTGTGAGGAACTAACCTTAAGTGAATGTAATGCAACCCCTTGTTATACTTTTCTTGGTGTTTATGAGGGTGACAAACCAAGAGCTGCTGCGCTCCCGAGCAGCACCAACCTGCCATGTCCTCCTACACAGCCACACCAAGTCCTAAAACACAACCTATGCTCTGCACAGCACTCTGTGCCGAGGAATGGGGAGTTTGTGGTTCCACCCTGCTCCTAGAGCACTGTGGAGAGGTGATGTGAAGGAACGAAGCCTGGCTTGCTGCCCCTGGGAGCGCAGCACAGCACAAACACAGGCAGCAACACTGGAATGCAAAACAGAAATGTCTTCTCTTTCATGCCTTTTCCAATTACAAACCTCTAAAATGTTCTGCTTAGGCCTTAAGTAACTACTGATTTTATCTGTTACTGCTTTCAAAAGAAATGGAGACGCAGAATGGCAACTTCTTTCCATGGAACACACAATTTATGGAGTGCTGCCTGATGCCTGCACAGATGCACACATACCCACATACATAAACATTTATTTGCACAGTCAATACCCTCTCCTGTGAGAGAGATCAGAAGGGAGAAGGGGCCTAGCTGCTTCAAGTACCTGTTCATGATGGTATGCAGACAAGTGGGGAATTCTGCTGTCCAGAACATAGGTATTTAAAAACATTTAGAGTCTACTCTAGATCACTTTCACACTTCAGGATGTCTGGATGATGGACTCTCAGACGTATCCCATCTTATACAGAAAAGTTCCAACTGAAATACGCGTGTTCTCATTATGACGACCTCATGGTAAAGTCAGCAATTTTTTAATGACATTTCTCAACGCAATGTCATCTATTTTAAGGCAAAGACCATATTGCTCCTGTGGTGTGCATGTTAGATGCTAGGAAAAATGATAAAAAGAAAGGTCATGGCAATAGTAGTTTGATGAAAAATGAGTAATTTGATTATTTTCATGGTGTGGATCAATAATGCTCTGCATCTACTGAAACACATTGCCTGGAGGCACTTGGATAATCAATGGCATAAAACACAGACTGCCTTTACACAGGCTTGCAGCCTCTCTTGATCTTTCTAGGGAGGACCCTTGACGCCTCTAATTTATGTCAAGTGCATATCAAAGAAATTCCAAAGAGCCTGGCTCATAAAGACTGTTTTAGTGGTATCCATTTGAAGTCTACTTAACATATGTTCCCTATGTAACTGTGCTTAAATGCTTCCCTTCCAAATGCTGGGGAATTCTTAGAAAGGCATAAAAGCTACCTGGTACTAGCATAACAGTAGTACCACAGAAAAGGAAGTCTGGTTAGAAGGGACAAATCTTCTAACCATCTCTTCACTGCAAGCTGACAACAGTACAAAGACAAGAATTTTGACCAACAGGGAGTGTAAATAAACCCTTCTGCACCATCCAAGAATTCTCTTTAATGATGCACTGGACACTGACATTTTTAATTTAATAGAGCAGCCACTGGAAAAAATTAGTTCTGCATGATATTGGAGACGGACAGTTGAGAACGCAATTTTGTTCAGTAATTTCTCTGTTCATTTGCAGTGGAAAAAAGGAGTTGGCATTTTCTAGCTGCCAAAAATCCCTTAAGTCAAGGATACTTACTTCATTCTGTCTGTGGAGCTATTCTTCCCATTAAGGCTTTGCAAACAAGAAAGTAATTCCCAGCGGTAGTCCAGCTACTACACTCTTCACTGTAACAGTGTTTATGAATTTCTTAACATCTTCTAGCTCCCTTAATTTGAATACTTGCAGATGCACACACACACTTGCAGGCATATAGTCAACAGTGCTTTTCTATCTTCCCTGAAGCTCTGAAGTAATATTTATTTTTTTCTTTTAGCAGCTAACTTTCATAATAAAAAAGATGTTGTGTACTCCTCTAAAGAACTAGAACAGAATATACCAGCTATTAGAGGAATACAGACTGTAGTACATGTCGACAAAAACTACATATAGTTTAACTTATGAGGCAGTTAAGCTTGTTTTCAACATCAAGATCATTGATTTTCTATATTAGTTCAAGACAGGATAAAATTATTGCACTTACTAGATTGTTGTTGATTGTTCAGGATTTGCTAAATTCACAAAATAAATACATGTGCAGAAGTGGTTAGATGATTCTGGGTCAGGTCTAATTCCCAAGGTCAAGTTACCATTTTAACATTCTCTAAGTACATAATCTTAGCGCAATCCATCAGAGATTCAAAACCCCCTTTTGTCTGTTGGCTCTTATAAAACACTAATGTTTAGAAGATTAAGTAGACTCAGCTTTGATAGACAGAGCAATTCTTCCAAAGTGTTCAGCCTCCTCCCAAACTGGAAACTGCCTAAGGCTGGCTTTTCAAAATGCTATTTTCTAACTTTACCACTGACCTGGACATTATTATTCCTTGCCAACTGAAATACTGGATTTTGTTCAGTTCTATAGTGCATTGTGAAGGATGAAAGGTAATGGTTTGGAGCATGAAGTTTCCCAAACTAAAGTCTGTTTTTCCATAGAGTGTATCCAATCAGAAATCCACAAGCATGAGAGATGCTTATGATGGGCATCATAAGCCAGACATTTTGTTGATGATGGCTGGAAAGGAAACAATCCCTGCAGGGTTATGTGAAGATTTGAGATCAGAGACTCTGAACCTTCAGTGACTTTTCTTTTAGTTATTTCTGCTGTGTTCCGGGGCCTCTTGATCTCGCTTCTAAACAGGAACATGATTTCTGAAGGCTATATACTGGGTGAAGTGGAGATGGACTGCCGCCTTCTCTTTTTTTGTAAAGATAAAATGCTAAAACTTACAGACATTCTTACTATACTGCAAGTATAAAGCTACATAGTAAGAAACTAAGTATTTTTTCTCTTTTTAGCATTATGGTTTTATTCAAATCTTTGTTCAAAACCATGATATATGATCAAGAGCATCAATACATATAGAAAATTGCTAAATCACTCTAGAAGTAACACTGAAGATTTTCCTTTCTTTTAAAGAAACAAAGTAGTCTGTCACAGTTATAACATGACACACCAACCGCTTTCAGACAAAAATATTCAAAACCGTCAGAGGGCAGATTTTACAAAAACTTTTGTGAGCAGCTCAGGCTGGGAGTGTAACCTATGGGTGTATTTTGAAAGTCTACATCAGCCAACACTTAGAGTGCTCCTTCTAGTCCTCTGGGTGCCTTTTGAGCTGCATGTGTGAACACAGCACACCAGAACAGTTGCCACAGTAGTGAATACTGAATGTTTTTGTTCAGAAAAACATAAATCCTGCTGCCTCCCTCACACAAACAAGGGAGCCCTCTCACACGCAGAATCGGGCACCAGCTCAGGCGAAGGCTCCTTACCTGATCACATCTCATCAGACCCAAGTATCTGAGGGATTTGCTGCGCTGAGCAATCTGGGTGGCTCCACGGTCCGTGATCTCTTTGCACCATCCAACATCCAC
Source organism: Donacobius atricapilla (assembly GCA_013397315.1). Taxonomy (NCBI): domain Eukaryota; kingdom Metazoa; phylum Chordata; class Aves; order Passeriformes; family Mimidae; genus Donacobius; species Donacobius atricapilla. The sequence goes on from WBMY01001482.1 coordinate 75,614, forward strand.
CGTCTCTATTGTCATGCTGTACCTCCCAATGGCTATCAGAGCTGGAAAGACATTAAAGGCATGAAATACACAGCTCTACAGATGGACACCTCAGCTCCACGCACCCACTGAATAATGCTGAAACTGAGTTTTGAGAAGCAGTTGTCATGCACTTTGTAAATGACGTTACATTTCATAATTCTGAACTTCAAACATGCAGGTAAACATATTTTCCTATATATTTTTCTATCAATCAGGATAAATAGACGAATTAGTGGATATACTCTACACAAATTCTTTTAATTACTTTTTTCAGAAGGATCAAGGATCAATTAATGAAACTGAAATAAACACAGAAAAAAACCAATTCTATCTCACTTTTCAGAGAAAATAACTAACTTTATATTACAAAACCTTTTTTTTCCAGGAAAATAACACTACCAAGACAGCACCAAGATTAACAGGACATTTTGTGAGTCAGTAAAACATGGTTTTAGAAAACCCTGCAGGAGATCTCATGTCATACAATCTACAATTATATTCTAAATTTGCATTATTTCTAGTATTTCATATTGGTGATATAAAAACAATGGTGTGTCTCACTTTAAAGTTTTCTTCACAAATATTTTTTCAATAAAAATAAAGAAAGACTTTAAAAGGTCCTAAGGGATTAAAGGAAAAATTTTTGAACCTTTATTAAAGGAAGAGGATCTGGAAGTTCTGAATGGGCTGAGAGAAACCACATGGGATCTGAACTGGCTGAGAAGGTTTTGTCATGACACAACAATGACACAAAAGATACAAATGACTAGCACCATGATCACCATGGACTATAACACTTCTCAGAAATATGGATCCAGGAAGTCAAGCTGGGATTTATTAACAGAAATTTTAGCAGCTAAAAATCCCAGTTTAAGAAAAAGGGCTAAGGTTTCTGAGGTAGAAGTCAGCCACCTGCATATAATCAAGGGGTAGGATGCTCAGTTTTTAACTCAGGTTGTAAGGCAGCTGTTGAAAAGGAAAATGAAGGACTGACTTATTCCAAGTAATGCATGTATCTCTAAAGAGTTGATTTTTCAGCAGCTATGGGGTAAAATCTAAGTGGACTTGATTAGCAAACAGAATAAGCCAAAAAAGGCCAGAAACATTCTCAGAAGCTGTGGAAGCGGAAGTAGTGCATAATTTCTTTCTGGCAGCAGTTTTCCAAGAAGGACAATATTAACTGAATTTTGTTAATGAAATACTGAATGTAAGATAAAATCACCCATGTGATTTCATTATGGTTTCACTGGTATTTGTAGGACAATACCAGCTTTCTGGTCTCCTTCCAGCACATCTCTCAAAAACAAGTCTTAATTTTGCAAAATATAAATATACNCAAGTCTTAATTTTGCAAAATATAAATATACATATACATATATATATATATATATATATACATATCAGAAAACAACCTTTGTACTTTTTTTTATACACGTTTTAAAATATCACTACAATAAAAAGGTATGGATAGTTAGAAGCTTTCTGCATACATTTTTCAATAGGAAAAGCTACAGTAACTATAGATTATTGTACCTCCACAAAAAATGCTATAGACTTGAAGTAGTGCAAAAATACTGAAAGCCTTCAACTACATTAGAATAATGTAAGTTCATTTGAATATTTTGCCACAGTTTGTAAAGATAAAACCATATTTTGATATTTTCAGTGCTTCATGTAAAACTGACAAAGATAAGAAAATCAACAGAGAGTACTTTCATGGAAGTGCCATTAAAGATCATTAGAACACACTGACAAAATCTATCCCCAGATTAGCAGACATCTCTCTGGAAAACCAAATATTCTGAGAAGACTGTACAATGTTATACTGAAGTCATATACTGTACAATGTTATACTGAAGTCATATACTTGTACAGTTCATCTATTAAACACAGAAGGTATACCATTTGAAAACTCCAGTGGACTGTATTTTCTGGAAATTTCCTTGCGTGTAACTGCACCCTTACAAGAACACTCTGAGTTAGAGAAAAGACATACTATTCAGTTTCTATCAGCATTCAGCAGTGGGAGATAAAGAAAGGCCATGAGAACTTGTGAAAATGTAATAATACTTTCCCAGAACACTTTCCTCACATGAAAAATGTGGCCAGGGATTTTCCAAACTGGGGTTTCTGCCTCTGTAGTCTCATAAGTTCATCAGATCAGTCTTGTTGCCCACAAAACCTAACAGCTATAACATCCTGTGGCAAGGAATCCTGCAGTGCAGGATTCTCCCCTCTTTCAAAAACCACCTTCCCTTGTGAGAAATGCTTCCTGGAAATGCCAACAGATTATGTGAAGGATTACACAGTGCAGCTAGGAGCTTGGCCATTTCATCCTCAAGTTCTTTTACTGAGTACACATACTTCTCCTGCTTGTGTATAAGCAAAATATTTTAAGCCATATGTTTGAGCTAAGAAAACGGTTGCATTGCTCAACAGCTTTTCTTCCTCTCTGCATTTGCCCGCAATAATCAGAATACACTGCTATTCTTCAAAAGCCTGGCAGTAATCTAACAAGGCAACAAGCAAAACCCTTACAAAACTAAGTTTGAATTCTGTGACTTGAGAACTTGTAGCATAATCAACAGTGAATAGTCAAAAGTTTGTTTCAACACTAATGACAGCTAGGCTTAAAAACATGGTCAGCAATCAAAGGGAAGAACCTGACACACTGAAATTCAGTAGAGAAGGGTACACAAAAATTGCCCACATAGTTTGAAGATATTGGCTTTGACTTATGAACCTCTCTTTTTTTTCAAATATTTAACAAGGCATCCAATTCTTTTTTCTCTGTTGTATACTCCCATTTATTCTGGCAAAAGGAAGACATCATATCTCTTTTTCCAATGCTAGGTTTGTGGAATGGAAATCGACTGATGTACAGTTCCTACTCTGCACAAGATAAAGTGTAATGGCTCCAACTGGAATTGGAAAATCACCCCTTCAGCCTTGAGCTGTATCAAGCAAAACTGTTTTCTGGTTGTAATGGTACTTGGTTGTAGTTGAGAAGTCGAAAGAATCAGGTTTGTAGCATAGGGAAACATCTTTCAGATGACCAGCTGGAATACTTGAGAAAACCAGACAAATTCCATCCTTAGCGCACTACCACTAAGAGCAAATTGTAATTTAACCTCATTTTATTTTAAACTGACTAAGTTAATCCGACACATGTAAATGCATCTGCTACTACAGACAGAAATGCCTGTCAGGGGAAAGGCCTCTGTTCAGCTGTGCATAACCTCTGAAACCAGTGGCTGCTATGTGGGTGTTGTCATTAAGTCTAAGGTTGCTACAACACAAAAAATAACATAGATACCTTTGATAAGAGCAACTGAAATTTGGCTTACTCTTAATTTAATTTGAAGTTATTTTTATGTCTGGAAAAAAATACCCTAAGCTTTGCATAATACTACCAAATACAACTGTTTGGAAATCTAGTGTATTGAACACAATTATGTCCAATAAAGATATTTTTTAATGATATGCACCTGCTACATTGTAGAATGCTTCCTTAATCAATAAATTCTGTTTCAACTTAGCTGAAAATAAACCCCTGTGAGGCTTAACTGAATTGCTCTTTTCTTCCTGTTATTATTACCTAAAATGCAAATGAACAAGGCACTGCATTTGGTCAGCCTTCAGTGAGGCCTGGACTTTAAATGCTTTTAAAAATTAATTATGATCATCCTTACACCAGGGCATTACAGACATATATGCATTCATGCAAAAATCATTTTTGCATTTATTTACTTCTTTTTTCATTAATGTCAAAAGCACTTAAATGTGCAAGAATTACAATTTAAAATTTCCAATCTCTCTAAGGGCACACAGAGAACAAATCAATCAGGTAACCAAGGATACCAAGTAATAGTCTTCTCACAGAACTTTCCATTATATTTTTATTTTTAAATGTATACATAATGTAATAGATACATATAATTAATATTTATTTATTAATACCTATATAAAACATAAATGACACAAAAGAACA
>WBMY01001488.1:17774-37952 GCA_013397315.1 Donacobius atricapilla
GGACTCGGGGGGCTCGGGGGGCACAGGGGTCATTCCTCCCTCACCCCACTCCTCTGCCAGGGGCTCAGCCGGGAGGCGGCCAAGAGGCTCCGCTTCGTCCCCGGCCTCGTCTACGTTGAGGGTGAGGGAGCCCCGCTGCTTCTCCCTGTCCACCAGCCCATTCCCAACCCATACCTGCTCCCTGTCCAGCTGCCCATTCCCAACCCATACCTGCTCCCTGTCCACCTGCCCATTCCCAACCCGTCCGTGCTCCATGTCCAACTGCCCGTTCCCAACCCATCCCTGTCCTGCTGCCTGTTCCCTGCCTCACTCCCCTTTCCAGCCTTGTTGCCTGTACCCTGCCCCATTCCCAGCCCCACTGTCTGTTCCCTGCCCATCCTGGCCCCTGTACCTGTTCCCTGCTCCATTTCCTGCCCCACTGACTGTTCGCTGTCCTGCTGCCAGTTCCCAGCTCATTGCCTGTTCCCTGCCCCATTCCCAGCCCCTCTCCCTGCTCCCTGCCCTGTGCCAGGGCCGGGGTGCTGCCACCCTGGCCCCAGGAATGGGTTTGGGAATGTGACAGCAGCCCTGGCACTGCCCCACTTCCAGAGGGAGCGGTGCGCAGGCAGAGCCCGGAGCAGCGGGAGCAGACGCTGGCCCAGATGGAGACCCTGCTGCAGGCCACCGGCTTCCCCTACCACCTGATCCACCTGGAGGAGGTACTGGGGTGACACGGGGACAGGTGTTGAGGCGCAGGGACTCACTCAGACAACCCCAACTTCCCCCTGTATCCCTCTGTGCCCCACAGGCGCTGGAGCTGCCCCCGTCCATCCTACAGCCGGGGCCGGAGCGCGCCAGCACGTCCGGCCCATCCCGCCCTTCCTACAAGGAGGCTGTGGACAGCTTCATCCAGCAGCAGCGGCAGGACGGGGACAGTGGCACCTCTCTGCCTGGTCGCAGCAGCCAGGACAGGCCAGCAGGACCCGCGGCCACTCCTCGCCTGCCGGACGCTGCACAGACCCAGGAGCTGCTCCGCTGCTTCGAGGCCGCGGGGACGGCGACGGCGCGGGAGGAGCTGCTGGAGATGCTGCGGTGAGGGCCCGGCCCTGCCCGCTGCCAGCACCAGGTGGGCAGGGGGGCTCTGATCCGCTGTCACCTCGTCCCCAGGACCCACCTGATCGTGCAGGCGGCCCGGGACAGGGGCTACGCCAAGGTGATGATGGGCGAGAGCCTCACGCGCGTGGCCATCAAGCTCCTCACCAACCTCTCCCTGGGGCGCGGCGCCTTCCTCGCCGTGGACACGGTGAGCTGGGGACGGGCAGCCGCACCCAAGGGGCGACACGGTGCCGCGGGGACGTGGCTTGGTGGTGGCGCAGCCCCCTGGCAGCTCTGCACCCGCAGGGCTTCACGGACCAGCGCCACGGCGACGTCATGGTGGTGAGGCCCATGCGCGACTACACGGCCAAGGAGATCGCCTTCTACAACCTCTTCTTCAGCGTCCCCACCGTCATCGTGCCACCTCTCTTCACCAAGGTAGGGGGGCCCCGTGGTGGGCAGGCCACGCTCCGTGCCCCCGTGGCAGGGACAGGGCCCCCCCAGTCCTGCCCTGCCCTCCCTGTTGGCTCCCACAGCGCCGGGAGAAGCTCAGCATCCACCAGCTGGTCGAGCGCTTCCTGCTGGGGCTGCAGGAGGAGTTCCCCTCCACCATCAGCACCGTCTACCGGTACGGGGGGTCCGTGTGCGGGTACTGGGGGTGTGGAGGGATTGGGGTGTACCCACAACCCCCATTTTGGCTGCAGGACAGGGGAGAAGCTGAGCCCGGAGCCGGCCAAGGCCAGCAGCGAGTCCCAGCGCTGCCTCCTCTGCCTCTGCGGCCTGGACACCGAGGGGGGTGAGTGGGGAGGGCACTGGGGGGCTTGGGGGATTTGGGGAGCAGCCGTGCACCCCTCAGTGACCCCCTGGCTCTTCCAGAGGAGGAGTTAGCTCTGGAGCCCACGCTGATCTTGGAGGAGCCAGCAGCCGGGTGAGCCCGTGGGCTGGGGGCGTCGCAGGATTCCACTCCCGCTCCCAGGCCACCATGGTGGCACTGCTGAGCGTCCCCGTCCTCGTCCCTGTCCCACAGGGCTGAGAGCAAAGCTGCCTACATCCCCCTGCTGTGCTACAGCTGCCGCCTGACCTTCAAGGAGCTGGTGAGGTTTGGGGGTGCAGGGGGGTGGTTCTCAGGGCGGATGGGGGTCCCCAGGCTGACAGCCCCTCTCGCGCAGGGCCCCCTTGACACGCTGCCACCCTACGTGCGCGCCGAGGGCCAGCGCAGGATCCGCAGGTACTGGGGCTGGGGGACCCCTCCTCACCTGCTCGGCCCCCGAGGCCATGTCCATCCAGGGTCCATCCCTTGCAGAGCTGAGATGGAGCAGAACCAGGAGTCCAGCAAGAGCTGAAGGGGTTGGGGACAGCAGGGGACACTCCTCCATCCCACTGTGGCACTGCCTCAGGGATATCCCAGGGGTTGGTGAGGACTCCTGACACCCAGGCAGCTGCTTTTAGAGCCCATTTCTGTCCCAGCAAGGGCAGGGAGAGCCCCCCCTGGATCCCCCACTTCCTGCCCCAGCTGCCTGTCAGCCAGGGAGGCCTCAAGTTTGTTTTATTCGCTATCTGTATAAATAAACCATTTGAATTAATAAAAAAAACCAAAACAAACCCAAAGTCACAAGTGTCTAAAGTCCAACTGGGGCTGCCAGACCCCCTCAGACATGGGGGCGGCCACAACCCAGGACCCCCATCCTGGAGCTGGGGGTGCTGGGGGGCTATTGCTTGAGTTCAACCCGGTTCTGGAGCAGGGCTGGGGCCGGCAGGGAGGGGGCACAGGCTGGCTCTTGAGCCCCCCCATCCCCACCTGGCAGCCAGGGGTGCCCAGTGGGTGGGGGAGCCACCTCCTGTCCCCCTCCCCGGGAAGGCACAACGTGGTCTGTGCGGGTCGGACGGCTTCAAAGCAACGTAAGAAAAACATCCAGAAAAACATCCTCCCTCCAAGGGAGCGCCCAGAACCCCACATCCCACTGCCTCCCGGGCCGGGCTGCGGCCCCAGCTGGGGGGGCTGCTTAAGGCATTGGCGGTGATGTCCCTGTCAGGGGGGCTGGAGCCCCTTCCCCTTATTTCTTCTCCCGTGTCCATTTGATCATGGTCTCGGGCGAGCGGTAGAGGAAGATGAGCTTGGCGTAGAGCTCCTCCTCCAGCTCCAGCTCGCCCGTCTCCCGCACCAGGAAGATGTCCTGGCACAGCTTCAGGATGCGATCCACGCAGGGCAGCTCCTCGAACATGATGGAGTGGGAGATCTCGCTGAAGAAGCCCCGCACGAACTTGCCGATCACCAGCACGATGGACACGTAGAGCCCCATGATCCTGCAAGGGTGGGGGGACACATCCTGGATCCCTGGATCCCGCCAGCGATGCCCCCGGGATCCCCCCACACCCCGGCACCCTCCACGTACCCATAGCCAGCCAGGAAGCCCAGGCTGGGGGGGCTGACTTTGTCGTTGAAGATGATCATGGGGAGGACGTTACCCTCGTGGGGTGGGGCGTCCTTCAGCCTCAGCACCCACCACTCCACGAAGTGGTCACCCCGGCCAGAGCCCCTGCGCTCTTGTTTCAGCTGCACCTCCACGTCCAGGTAGCTCTCCACGTCATCTGCAGAAGGCGACACCGTCAGGGCACAGCACAGTGGCTGCTGTGCTGTTAAGGATGACTTTTTTAGGGGGAGTGACACAGTGGGACACACGTCCTCGCCGCCCGCAGGGGTTGGCACCATCAGTGCCACTGGTGTGCTCCCAGGGCTGGTTTTTTAGGGAGGGACACACTGGGACTCATGTCCTCCCTGTCTTCAGAGAGGTGGCGCCCCGTGCTGGTTTTCTTGTGGGCGACACGTTGGGACCTACCTGGCAGCAGCTGCTTGACAGGCTCGGCTTCGAGGCCGGTGGGCGCCCGGATGTATTTGGGGAAGAGTTTGGGCAACACCCTGCAAGAAAGTGGAGTGATGGGGGGGTTACACCATCCCACTGAGCACGGGGGTCCAGTCACCCCCTCAGGGGACACTCACACGGGGTCACTCCTGGTGCCAGCCAGCATCTGGGCCAGCTCCAGGCGCTGGGGCGCGCCGGGCTCCAGGTTGGTGTTGTGTTTGCCGTAGGCGTTCTCCACCGTGCCGCCCTTGCTCAGGTCCCTGCGGGCAGGAGAGGCTCAGTGTGGGCAGGGGGGTGCAGGCAGGGCTGGCTTCTCCCTGGCCCTGCCCGAGGTACCTCTGGAAGCTCCAGGTGAGGTGCAGGGTCATGTCGGAGGAGCCGTTCTGCAGCTCCTGCTGCATCTGCGCGCGGCTGGGGGGGCTGATGCCCCACAGCGAGCCCGAGCTGCCCTCGATGCGGGCGGTCACGATGTCCTCCATGCCGTAGAGGGTGATGAACTGCATGGCCAGCTGCCACCGGGGGGAACAGGGCTCAGCCCCCGCCCGCCCTGGGGGCTCTGCCAGCCCCCGCCCCAGGCAGCCAGCAGGGATGTTTTGGGGTCGGGGTTGGATTTACCGGCTCTCTCTCGAACTCTTTGGTGAGGTCGTTGTAGTCCTCCAAGGTGAAGGACCGGATGTATTGCTGCTGGGAGCTTGTGCTGAACAGAGGCTGGGGGTGGACAGGGGGACATCAGCCAGGCAGGGCACCCTGGTGTCCCCCCTGGGCACCCCAACAGCCACCCCTACATCCTCACCTCGTACCCCCCGAGCTTGAGGATGACGGTGACATCGATGGGGTGGTTGACGATGCCCACCACGGAGCGCACCAGGGACATGAAGAGCAGCGGGAACCAGATGATGCCCACGAGGAAGAGGATGATGAGGCCGCCCATGCCGTACTTCACCACCTTCTTCTTCTTCTGCCCCTTGGGCTGGGGGTATTTCTGGGGTGGGGGGACACACGGTGTGGGGTGTGCTCAGGGGGACCCCAACAAACCCCCCGAAGGGGTTCAGTGGGGGGCCCTTCCTGGCAGAGGGGCTGTACCTTCTCAGTCTCCCGGCTGCACTTGATGATGAAGATGTTGGCGTAGATGTCCTCCACACACATCCAGTTGGAGAGGGACAGCGTGGTGTCCGTCCACACCCAGTCCATGATGGCCCGCAGCTCCACCAGGAAGGGCACGAGGCGGAACCTGGGGGGACACGGGGAGAGGGCAGTGGCACGGCACCCTCGGGGTGCCTGGGGCTCCCTGCGGCCCCGTGCCGTACCCCTGGAAGAGGAAGAGGTTGAGGTGGTTGTATTTCTTGGTGAGGAAGTTGCCCAGGATGCGCGTGGGGTAGCCACAGCGGATCTGGTAGGCCGACAGTCCAAAGTAGATGCACTTCACAAAGTACCACAGCTGGGCTACCGTGTTGTGGCGGAACAACCTGTGGGAGGGACGTGTCACTCCTCAGCCACCAGCCCGGGCATGGGCTCGGGGACACCAAGGTGCCACTCAAGGAGCGTGCCAAGCCGTGGAATCCTTTGGGGTGTACCTTTGGGTGACGGCCGGCAGGATGAAGAACATCCAGAAGTGGATGCCGAAGACCAGGATGACCTGGAAGATGAGCTTGCCCAGCACGGTCTTGCGGAGGTAGAGCGCGCGGTCGATGATCATGGTGCTGAACTGGAAGAGCACCATGACCAGGAAAGCCTCCGGCACTTGGTTTTCCGACAGCGAGGAGGTGATGTCGGTGGCCGCCGTGTATTTCTGGGGTGCAGGGGAGGTCAGGATGTGGCCCAGCCTCACCCCATGGCGGAGGCAGGACAGTCAGGACCCTGTGGGACTCCCTGCTCACCCCAAAGGCCCAGAAGCCGAAGATGATGATGATGAAGTCGACCACGTCAGCCATGAACATGTAGGCGTAGACGTCGGCGGCTGCGTGGCTCTCTGTGTCCAGGATGTCCCGGAAGAACGTGCGCACTGGCTGGTACATGTTCTGTGCCCTGCGGGGACACGGGACACGGGGGACACGGGGGACAGGTGACTGGGACCGCCCCCACAGCCCCCACCCCGACCAGCACCGCCATGACTCACATGGTGAGGAAGAAGCCCTTGACCCGCAAGCCAAACTCCTTCAGCTTCCTCTGAGCGTGACTCTCTTCTGCCACTTCCTCCTCCTCTTCCTCCTCGCCCCCTTGAGGTGAGGCACAGTGTGGGTGACACCCAGGGTCCTGCGGGGCCACATCCTGCCCGACCCCAGCACCTTGGGGGTGCCAGCCTTGCTCCTCACCATGGCACGAACTGGTGCTCACCTTCTGCTGGAACCATCTCCAGTGTTTTCCTCCCCTGCTTCCTCCTGAAGCGGAGCTGCGCGGCCCCACTCTCCTCTTCCTGCTCCAAAGACTCGCCCTCCAGCTCCAGCTCCAGCTCCGGCCCCGTGGCTGCTCCCGGTGCTCCCGGCTGGGCTGGAGCCTCCAGCCCTTCCTCAGCCCCTGCTGGCGGCACGGACACGGCTTCCTCCGGCTTCTCCTCCCCTTCCTTGCTCTCCTGCTTCTCCACCGTCGTCTCCTCCTGGTCCCACAGCCCATAGGACTGCGAAGAGACATGGTCAGAGGTCCTGCTGCCCCCCAGCCCCACACACCTCGCTCCCCATCCTGCAGCATCAACTCCCACCAGCACTGGTGGGAAACCACGGCAGAGCCACCCCGCACCCACAGGGTTCTGCCCAGAGCCCCCAGGAGCAGCTCCAGCTCCCCCCAAAGGCCCACCCACGGCCCAGGGCTCACCAGCAGCAGGGAGCGATGGAAGAAGAGGGCCAGGAGCTGCAGGAGGTCATACTTGATGTAGTGGGTGGACCTCTCCAAGCCCAGGATGCGTGGTGGGAAGAAGGGCTTGCCCTCGTAGCGCAGCAGGATGATGTGGCCGTTCCAGGGGAAGAACCCGAACTGGAAGAGGTATTTCACCACCACCATAACCTGTGGGGGCACGCTGGGGTCGGTGGGGTGGCAGCGGGGGCCAGGCGGCACCGTCCCTTCGCTGGCCACCCCCTGCCCACCTCGGTGAAGACGATGGCGGTCATCCAGAAGCGCTTGGAGGGCCGGGGGATGGAAAGCATGGCCCAGAGGAAGACGAGGATGGGCAGGAAGAGGGAGAGGACGGAGGCGGTGACCATGTTGTTCAGGATGATGACAAAGTAACAGAGCAGCTCGGAGTGGGCGGTCACGCAGCGGTACCCGGCCAGCAGCAGCTTCAGGAACCGGTTGTGGGATCGGTAGAACCGCTCCGACTCCTCCAGCTCGCAGACACACAACCTCCTGCGGGACGCGGGGCTGGGGTGAGCCCCCCTGCCGCCCCCCGGCCCGCCGTCCCCAGGGCCCGCTGTCCCCACGGCCACCTGCTCTTGAGGAGCTCGCTGGCAGTCCGCCTGCGCTGCTGCGGCACGGCCAGCAACTGCTGAGCTTCAGCCACGTCCTCCAGGCCCGTCACCTGCTCCTGGCTGCCGGAAGGAAGGGGCAGCTCTTAGGATGTCACAGGGTCAGGGGGGAGCCCCCTGCCGCCCTGCCCGCCCTGCCGAGGGCCCCCTCGGGGGTATCTATGCACCTGCCTGGAAGTGCCGCTTTGGGAATCTGCAGCCAAGGAGCCGGGCGGGCTCGGCTCCTGCGGGAACTCCTCCGGCGGCAGGTCATAGAGCTCATCCGGGAACTCGTGGTTTATCTCCTCTCCCTGCGGCAGGCAGGACGTCAGTGCCAGCGTGGGCTGTCGTCCCCCGCGCCCCGGTGTCCCCCCGGGCTCACCTTGGCCAGCCGCTGTGCCATGACACACCTCTCGAGGCGCAGCACGTGGGACATGTCCGTGTGCTCCTGGGTCCAGGTGTCCAGCCACTGGGTCAGCCCGTCCACCAGGGCCTGGCACAGCAGCCACAGGAACCTCAGCGTGTTCAGTGCCCGCTGCAGGACGTTGCTCCGCTCTGCCAGGGCGGAAAGAGGGGTGGAGGGTCCCGCTCGTGCCCGCTCAGACCTCCCCAGCATCCCCTGGCACTGCAGTCCTGCTGCCCACCTACCAGAACCTTCCGTGTTCTCATCCTCCCGGCCTTCAGCCCCCTCGGCAGCCTCCACCTCTCTCCTCGTGCCATCCTCTGCAAGGGTCAGACCCCAAGGGAGGATGAACATCATTTCTGGGCCTCTCCCATCTACCACCCCATCCCCTGTCCCCCCACATCCACCTTAAAAACCAGGGCGGGCACCAAAGGAGCTGCACAGCTTGTGCCCAACCCCACTGTAGCCACCAGAGAGTCCCCCCACACGCTGGGAGTGCCCTGCCAGGGCACGCAGCGGGCACCGGACAGGGCTATGTCCCCTCCTGCCCCCCCAGCCCCATTTTGGGGTGCCACACCCACCTGCAGCGCTCTCGGTGCTGGGTGGCTGCGGCTGCTCGAGCTGCTCCTGCTGCCGCAGCACCGTCCTGGTGTTGGTCACCCAGGCCTGGTAGGCGAGCTGGAGGGGGACAGGGGCCCTCAGCACCCTGGGGACACTGCCAGCCCTGCGGCTGCGCCGCAGTCTCCCCGGCCCTGCTCACCTGGAAGGCGCTCGGCCTCTCCGGCCGCTGCTCCTCCTGCACCTCCTCCTCCTCCTCGCTGTCCGACTCGAAGAGGAAATATTCCCCGGAATGCAGCACTGCCGGGGGGGCACAGGGTGTCACGGCACAGCCAGGGCCACGGCAGGGCTGGCACACCCCAGGCTGGCCCCGCTGCCATCTCCCAGGGCTCTGCCTGGCACCGAGGACACCCATGAGGACACCAAAGCCGACGACTCAACTGCCACGTCCCCAAAGCGGCGTCCCTCCGGCGCCAGCGTTCGGAGGTGACCGACGTCGGTGCCCCCAAACCCAGCCTGGCACCCCCAGTCCAACACCCCATTAGTGCTGGGGAGCAGAAAAGCCACGGTTAGTGCTCTGCGGCCGAGCCTGGGGACAGGGGACATGCAGGGGTGTCACCCTGGCCAAGCAGTACCACCAGTGTTAGCGGTGGCGGCGGGGGGACCTCCCCGAGGGGCTGCGCCCCGTTACACCCCGTGCTGGGGCTGTACCTGTGGCATGGTCTAACCACGGCCGCTGCCACTGCTCCCTCAGCCGGGACGGGTCTGCCGGGCCACCGGGAGCTGCGGGAGGGCAGATGGGGCTGAGAACGGCCACACCCAGGGCACCCACCCCACCCGGGGGTCCTCGGGGCAGGAGGGGTCACCACAACGCTCCACGGGGCTCCACCAGCACCGGGGGGCGTCAGCGATGGGTCACGGTGCCGCCTGTGCGTCCAGAGAGGGGCTGGGGACACGGGAGGGACCCCCCGGCTCTCACCTGATCGGGCCCCTTCCTGCCCCGGGCTGGCGCTGCGGGACAGCTGCTCCTGGCGGTACTTCTGCTGCTTGGCTCGGATGCGCTCCATCCTGGAGGCAGAGGATGCTGCAGAGCCCGCTCCCCGCGGCCCCCAGGGCCGCCCCATACACTGGGGTGCCCCAAAGTGCAGGGAGAGGGGTCCCAGTGCCCCCCAAAACCCACTCACTGCCGCTTCAGCTGGTCCAGCGACCTCCTCTCGGATCGCCGGTGAGAGCGCAGGCTCTTCATGATGCTGGCTTTGAACAGCGCCACACCCCTGGGGGACAGGGACAGTGGAGGGTCATGGGGAGCCCCCAGCACCCATGGGGGCCCTCCAGGACCCCAATCCCACCTGGAAGGCTGCAGGGCAGAGGCTTGGAGGTCCCACATGACGTGCAAGTAGTAGGAGCTGAGGAAGATGCGGCGCTGGAGCAGGAGGAAGAAGAAGCAGATGCTGTCCCAAATGATGCCGGCCTCCTCCACGGGCAGCGTGCAGTCCTGGTCCTTGGTCATGGCCTTGGCTGGCAGGCAGCAGTGCAGGCAGGTCATGCAGCAGCCCAAACCTGCAGCCCCAAACCCCCCCCAGATCGCCCCCAGACCAGCAACTCACGGTTGTAGTAGCCCTTGACGGTGCAGACGAGGCTGAAGAGCTGGATCACCCAGCAGAAGTTGTTCTGCATCTGCCGCACGAAGACGCAGGACAGGAGCTGCGGGCAGAGGGGGCACGCACGGCTTTGCCACCGCCCCAGGGGACGCCCGGGCCCGCCTGGGGGGGAAGCGTGCGGATCACAGACGCACCGACAGCATGTTTTTGGAGACGATGACGGTGATGTTGTAGAGGATGAGGCAGTCCCAGAGCGCCAGGCGGGCGCGGGCCGGCCGGCGCAGCATGGCGGTGCCCGAGAGCAGCAGGTAGAAGCAAGCCAGCAGGTAGCCCAGGCCGAAGAGGCTGATGCGGTTGGCGCCGGCGACGAAAACCACCACGAGGACGACCCAGAAGAGGTAGCGGAACAGCACCACCTTGGCCATGTCCAGGTAGGACCTGCGGATGGGGTGGTCGGAGCGGGGGCCTTGTCCCTTGCCAGCACCCAGCCCCGGCACGGTGCCAGCCCCCACACCAGCCCTAGCGTGGGGGACAAAGGGCTTTGTCCCAGTTTATGGCACAAAGCCTGTGAGGGTCCAGCACCACCACCAGGGCTGTCCTGGACCACCTCCTCTCCTTCCAGAAGAGCCTCAGGGTGCTGCTGCTCCAGCCATCAGGGGGGTCACGTCCAAAGGGACCCCGGCCCAAAGGGGTTTCCATCCCATTCTAGAGGATCCCAGCCCAAAGGGGTTTCCATCCTATTCTAGAGGATCCCAGCCCAGCAGGTCCCACTGCCTGAGGGTCCCATCCCAGGGGATTTGCCATCCAAAGGTGGGATCTCATCTTGTCCCTACCCCAAAGGGTCCCATCCCGGGTGGGGTAACCCATCCATACCCCAAAGTCTGGCATCCCAAGGTTGGAATTCCAAGGGTGGGTCTCCACAGTGTCCATACCCCAAGGGCTCCCATCCTGCCCACAGCCCCAGGGATCCCATCCCAGAGATTCACTGCCCCCAGGAGATCCCATTCCCGTGGCCCGGGTCGGGGTGCCGTGCCGGGGGCACCCACTTGCAGTAGATGAAGTTTGGGGTGGGGTTGCAGTGGTCCTGCTCCCGGTCGAGCCGGTCGGAGTTGTCCCCGGCCGCCTGCTGCCACGGCTGGGAGCGCTCGGCCTCGAACACGCGCCACTGCTGGGCCGCGCAGAGCAGCAGCAAGAAGTCATCTGGGGGAACACGGCTCAGCCCGGGCCACAGGGCTCCCCAAAACGCTGGGACCCGCCCCAAACCCTTCCCGCAAGGCACGGGGCATCACAGGCCACTCCTGCCCAGCATGGGGAGCTCATTAATTCCCTCCAGGCTTTCCCTCCTCTTTAACCGAGCATCTCCCCAGGCCACTCCTTTTCCCACATGGAGGTGGGAGAACAATTAAGGTCCCCCAAAAAGGTTTGCCATGACTGCTTCCCCAACGGGGTGTGTGCGATTTAAGCTCTACCCCCAGCGGAGTGGGGCTCTTAAAGCTCCTCCACCCCTCCTGCCTGTCCTTGCCCCTCCTGGAGGCAGGACGGGACCCCCCTGATGGCTGGGGAGGCCACAGAGGTTAGGGGGACAGGGCTGGAGCAGGGGCACAGGGCACCCCGTGGGCATAGGGGTGCCAGGGGCTGGAGCAGGGAGTCAGGGGGCTGCCACGGGCGGTGTCACCCCATGAGCAGGGCACTGCCAGGGCCTGGAGCAGGGGCACAGGGCAGGGGGCTACTCACTGATGAGGTTGGTGGATTTGGGAGCCTGGAAGAAGTCGGGCAGGTAGAACCACTTGACGAGTGCCGAGTTGAGGGGAATGGCGTGGCTCCAGCGCCACGGGTAGTCTGGGGGGCAGGGGGGGGCACAGTCAGTGCCAGGCCCCTCCTCCAGCCCCTTCCCAGGGCGGGCAAACGGTGCCCCTTACCCTTGCAGAGGGCGGGCGGCATCCCCAGGCACAGCAGGTACTGGTAGAGGAAGAAGATGACGAGGAAGAGGCAGTAGTTGGGCCAGAGGCGGGCGATGGCCGCGCGCCGCCGCCGCGTCAGCATCGCCACCAGCCAGCAGCCGTGCAGGATCACCAGGAAGTTCATCCGCTGCCCGATCACGTTCACGATCATCAGGAAGCAGATCTGGGGGTGCAGGGGGGACGGCGCAGGGCTCAGCCCCGGGATGCTGCGAGCGCCGGGACCTCCCCACGCACACGCAGCGTGCTCCCACCTCCAAGCCAAACTTGTAGTAGAAGTAGTTGATGAAGTATTTGGCGCAGCTGAGGAGGCCGAGGTCGAGGTGCTCGCGGGAGATGTCCTCGAAGACGGTCTCGGTGACGGGGGCCAGCAGCTGGTGCTGCTTGCGGTGGTACTGCTGGCGCCGGTACACCACGGCCTCGAACACCAGCAGCAGCAGCACCTGCAGGTGGTTCTGGGGGAACGCGGGATGCTCAGGACCATGCTGGGAAGGCAAGATTTCCTCCCCACGTGGTCCTTGTAAATCACATCTCCCTAGGTTCTCAGAAATGATGCTCAGGACCACGCTGGGAAGGCAAGAATCCCCCACCCAGGTGGTCCCCGCAGTATCCCCGCGCCCACCTTGACGTATCCCCAGTTGGGGAAGCCCTTCCGGATGCCAAACCAGTTGGCAGGGTCCACGGGGCCACGGTACAGCGTGGAGTTGCCCAGCTCCTCCGGGGTCAGGTTGGTGCTGTTGGGTAGGGGCTGCACAGGGGAGCAGCAGGGGATGGGGTCAGTGCCCCTTGGCCCCTCAAACACCCCCTCCAGCCAGGGAGCCCCCCAAGAACCGGCCCTGCTGGGCACACCTGGGTGCAGTTGCTGTAGTACTCGCGAGGGTCCACGACCTCCAGCTGGTAGAGCATCTTGCAGACGATGATGATGCAGGTCCAGATGGTGGAGAGGCACGAGGCCATGTGGCGGAAGCGGCAGTAGGGCATGGCCAAGGCCCACAGCAGCACCAGCAAGAAGTTCATCAGCGAGACCTGGGGCAGAGGCCGTGTCAGCACCTCGGGGGGGACCCGGCTGAGCCCCCCAGCCCCACGGCCCCAGGGGTACCTCCTCCAGGGCCACCCAGACAGTGTAGAGAGCCACCATCTTGAGGATGTGGAGCTCCAGCAGGCGCCTCACGAAGACCCCTCCGCGCGTCACCATGTCCGAGAAGGTCCGGCCCAGCACGACCAGGCGCTCCAGCACCAGCCCCCATTTGTTGGAGTCTGCGGGACACGGATCCTCATGGACCCCCCCCACAGCCGCCCTGGCTCTGAGGACACCCCAACCCATCTCCTGTGTCCTCCTCTGCTCAGAGAACGCCCCAATGCGTTCCCCAAGCCCTCACATCTGGAGAACAACCCGTCCCTGCAACCTACAGCCAATTCCTGGCTCAGAGGGCATCCCGATCCATCCCTGTATCCTTCCAGACTCGGAGGAGACCCCAATAAATCCCTGGTCCCACCTCGGCTTTCAGGACACCCCAATCCACCCCCATGCCCTCCCAGCCCCTTCCTGGCTCAGAGGACGTCCCAGTCTATCCCCATACATTCCCAGACTTGAAGGACACTCCAATCCACACCCTGAAAGTCTCTTCCAGGCTTGGAGGATGCCTCAATCCATCTCCACACCCTCCCACACTTGGGATATCAACCCAAATCCATCTCCAGGTCCCTCCCGGCTTGGAGGACACCCCGTCCCATCCTGTCCCCCATCCCTGCCCTGTACCCAGGGAGTCGGTGTCAGAGTCTCCGTTCCGGGCGGTCTCGGCAGCGGCCGCATCCCGCAGCAGGCGGCTCCCGTGCAGCTCCTCGGACCTGTGGGACGGGGGGCTCAGAGCAGGGACGGGGGGCTCAGGGTGCACAGGGGGCACCCAGCACCGGGTCCTACCTGGGGATGTGGCAGGGGGCCGGAGAGGGCGGGCGGACGTGGTCCAGGTCCGTGATGAGCATGAAGGGCTCGTGGAAGTAGTGGAGCTGGAGGATGCAGGCCAGCAGGAAGAAACCCGTCATGAGGATGCTGGAGAAGAGCTTGGAGACGCTGAACTTCTCCAGGCCCAGGTCTCTCACCCTGCAGGGGGAGAGGAGGCTCAGCACGGGCTCTCATCCATCCCACCCCAAACAGGCACCGAGCCCCCGCACCGGGGCTGAACCCCAAACCTGCTGCGTGCCTCGGTTTCCCCAGGTGCAACCCAGCCCTTGGCCATGCCCTGGCGCCACCACAGGGCTGGTGCCAGCAGGGACCCCACGGTGGGTAGGGGACACTCACTGGTTATCAGTGAGGCCCGTCAGGTTCCTCCAGTAAACGGGGAAGTCCTCGAACTGGTAGGTGTAGGTAGCAATGAGCACCAGCATGGTGTAGGCCACCACCAGCCACCAAAACGCCTTGAGCACCTTGCGCCACAGGCTGTAGTACACCTGCGGGGGCCAGGGACATCAGCAGGGCCACCCTGGGCATGGCACAGGTCCCCAGCGCGCCCCAGCCCCTCTACCTGGAAGAGGATGAGGCAGAGGAGGAAGAGGAGCATGTAGACGATCTTGATGACGACGAGGCGGCCGGTAAAGGTCACCACGATGAACATCACAGCGCAGACACAGATCCAGAACTTGGCAAAGAAATTCCACACCACCTCCCCCAGCTTCTGCAGCACATCCCGCATCTGGCTGGTGTCTGTGGGGCACGCAGGGGCTGCAGGAGCTCCGTGGGGGCACCGGGCTCCCCCCACACACACAGCTGTGGGGCGCTCGGCGCGGCACAGCGCGGGCGGCACCAGGAGCCCTCACCTGCATCCGTGACAGACACCTCCAGCAGCGGCGTGGCCGGGGCCCTCCTCGTTAGCACCCGCTCCATAACGAAGCGGCGCAGCAGCATCCAGAAGGTGAGGGTGAACAGGAGCTGCGGGGACAGGCGGTGAGCGGGGCCAGCGGGGCGCTGCCGGGGACAGGGCTGGGACAGCGCCACGCTCACCTTGGCCCCCACGGCCACGCAGGGGTACTTGGGGTGCACCAGCCCCAGCGGGCGCAGCCGCATGAAGCTGATGCGGGTGGGCAGCTCGGGGTCCAGGTCCATGGCCCAGACGTACTGCAGGCTGCACAGGGTGATGGCGTAGAGCACCAGGAAGGGCGAGCAGAGCATGGCGAAGTGCCGGCGGCTCCGCACCGTCCAGATCAGGCACGACCAGAGCAGCAGCACGAAGGTCAGCCAGCTGTGGTAGCTGATGCTCCACACCTGCGGGGCACGGAGGCTGAGGGCTCGGCCTGGGAGGTGCCCCCCACCACGTCTGCGTCCCCTCCCCGCGGCCGTGTCCCCCGCCAGCTCTTTACCATCATGGCGATGAGGGCGGGCACGTAGCTCTGCTTCATGAGGACGTGGCCCAGGGTGTGCAGGGGCAGCCAGGCCGCCGGATGCCTCCTGCCTGGCATGGGGAGGGGGAGCGTGAGGCACCCCCGGGCTGCAAGCAGGGTTTGGGGAGCACGAGGCACCCCCGGGGCTGCAGGTAGGGTCAGGCTGGGGTCAGGCTTACGTGCTGAGCTCAAGATGTGGACGGTGCAGTTCTCGGCGCCGGGGCTCGGCTTGCCAGCGTTGCAGGACAGCATGGGCTGAGGGCAGAGAGGGCTCAGAGCCCACCCTGGCACCCCCATCCCGCGCCCATTCCCTGCACAGCCCCCCCAGACCCACCTTGGTGTCCTCGGCCACGCAGTGAGTTTCCTTGGGCCAGCTCTCCAGCTCCACCAGGTCCCTCGGGCACGGCGGCGCCGGCGCCGGTCTCTGCCAGGGGCACCCACTGCCACCACTTGGGAGCAGGGCCATGCCCCAGCCCCCTGCCAAGCCTCCCCACACTGTGGGCACCCCACTGCCCCCCATCCCCTTGCGCCACGGCCGGAGCAGTCACAGCCAGGCACAGATTGTCACAGTTCGGGGTCTGGCTCAGCCCTGCAGCCCCTCCTCACCTTGGCATCCCGCCAGCGCAGCTTCACCAGGGTGGCCATGGTGTAGTAGAGCAGGAGCAGGATGCCAGGGTTGGCGTAGACAGGCCAGGGGTAGCTGGTGTTGAGGTCCAGGGTGTTGGGCTGGGAGCAGTTGTGGTACAGGATGATGTCGTTGAAGCCGAACACCCTGCGGGGTCACAGGAGGTGACATTAACCCCCCAGCCAGCACCAGGAGTTAGGGTCCCATCCTTGTGCTGGCATCAGAGGGATGCCCAGGCTGCCCTCCCTGGGGTGGGACAGCTCCCCTGGCACCTCAGGGGGAGCCCGGGCACAGCTCCCTCCCCACGGACTCACCGTGCCCAGATGGTGCGGGGTGGGAAGAGCCCCTGCACGAAGGGGGTCTGGTAGGCATAGAGGCACAGCAGGTGGCAGGCGCTGTAGACGCCGACGAGGACGCAGAGGACGCAGAAGGCCCGGGGGCTGCCGGGGAGGTGACAGGCCCACCACGTGCACAGCCCCATGAAGAGCAGGAAGTAGACGCTGGAGGAGGCGGAGGGCAGGGTGATCCCTGGGGAGCAGCGCCCCACGGGCGGTCAGTGCACAGCCCGGCAGCCCCCTGCACCCAGCAGCATCCCGCTGGACCCGGTTTTCCTCCTCAGAGCAAGCACCCCTTCCCCATGGACCGAGTTTTCCACCTTGGACCAAGCACCTCCTTCCTCTTGGACCAAGCTTTCCCCCTTGGACTCTAAATCTGTTCTCAGACCGTGCATGGCTCCTGCTTGGAATGAGCATCCTCCCTCCCTGGACTGAGCACCCCTTGCTCCCAGACCAAGCATCTCCTCCTCCACAGATCAAGCATTCGACACTTGGAGTGAGCAGCTCTCCCCCTGGACTGAGGTTCCTCCCTCGGCTTGAACATTCTCTCCCCTTCTCCTCGGACTGTTTCCCCCTCTGGACCACGCATCTCTCCCTCCACGCACTGAGCCTTCCCCCTTGGAAGGAAAATCCTCCCCCCACAGACCACGCATGCTCTCCCTCGGACCGAGCATCACAACCACCCTGGCCTGAGCGTCCCCACTTTGCACCAAGCATCCTCCCCAGCAGCACGGCCCCCACGTGCCGTGCCGTGCCCACCTGCCAAGGCCAGCAGCAGGATGGCCAGGCCCTTGCCAGCCTCCCAGAGCAGCCAGTGAGCCTTGTCCCGCAGCCGGCTCCGCAGCCGCCGCTCCCCGTGGGCCGCGCGCCGCTGCCGCCCCACATCCTTCTCTTCCCTCTGCCAGGGAAAACCAGCGCGCTGTGAGCTCCACGACCCGGTCCCGGGCAGCTCCCGGCCGTGCCTCAGTTTCCCCGCTCTGGGGAGGGCAGGGGTGGCCGGCCAGGCGGGCACAGTGCCCGGCACCTGGCCGTGTTTATCTCGTCAGCCGCATGGAAAGCGCCTCCAAAGGGCGGCTGTTTTTCTTGGCTCCGGGTTCCCAGTACTGAGCTTTTTTCCAGGCTGCCTCCCGGGCTCACGGCAAAGGCATCCGCGCCGGCCGCTGCTCCGGTTACAGCCCGGCACGGCCGGAGCCAGGCACGACAGCCTGGGGTGCTGGGGAGCCCCCAGAGCGGGACTGGGGGTGCCACCGGGGAGTGTCTGCCTGGGCGACCCCTGTGCCACAAGCACGGTGTCCCCGTGACTGCTGGCACTGCCAGGTGGGGCTGGCACGGCACAGCACCAGCGAGCTCGAGCTGGGGGCCAGCACCCCATAAGTGCCCACCCCACCGCCCTGCCTGTTTGCCACGATCCCCGTGGCGATGCCAGAGCAAACACGGGCACTCCTCCACGGCTGAGTCACCCTAAGCTGCGTGACAATGACCAAGCCCTCCGGCCTGGCCAAAACTGCCCCAAACTGGGTCCTTGACCACTGCGGATGTCCCTGTGCCAAGCCCCAGGCTGTGCCCAGGGAAGGGGCAGGGAGCAGCCACAGGCAGGCTGGCAGGGACCCCGTGGGATGTGGATGGTGGGATGTCCCCATGGTGCTGGGGGTGGCTCTCACCCCCTCAGAGGACTCCAGGGACTCGGGACTCCGTCTGGAGGCGGCATGGCCGAGGCGGCCGCACAGGCACAAGGACAGGGACGAGACCAGCAGGATGCCAACGTCGGGTGCCACGAGCCGCACCGAGTTGGGAACGTCACTCAAGTCCAGCCTGGGGGGAGAGCGGGGCAGGGGAGGGCTCAGCAGCGACCCCCCAGCCACGGCCAGCCCCCAGCCCCACACACCCCTTACCTGGTGACCCCAATGTGCCGAGCAAGGACCTCCCAG
The DNA here is from genome assembly GCA_013397315.1 of Donacobius atricapilla. NCBI lineage: Eukaryota > Metazoa > Chordata > Aves > Passeriformes > Mimidae > Donacobius > Donacobius atricapilla. Next base: position 35,927 of record WBMY01001488.1, read on the forward strand.
GAGCTGCCTGTGGGAAGGAGGGGGGCACTGAGGGGGGCACTGAGGGGCGCAGACCCCGCAGGCTCTGAGCACCCCCCCACCATGGGGAGAACATTCCCAGCCGTGGGAGCGCAGGATGGGCTCTGTGCCCGGTGCAGTGGGCGCCCAGCAGACACCCTGGCTTGGCACAGGATGTCCCCAGAGCTGGCACGTGGCTGGGACCCTGCAGAGCCTCAGCAGCCGCCCAGCACCAGCAGGATGGGTCCCACACCTCACCAGCTTGAGGGTGCAGCCCCAGGGCAGCACGGGGAGCAGGGCTGTGGGTGGGTGGGTGAGGGTGGGCAGAGGCGCCCCCTACTCACAGCTGGGCCCCAGCAGCTGGTCCAGGACGGGCAGCGTGTACAGGCATATCTGGAAAACCAGGTGGGCGAGGAGGAAGAGGATGCTGGTCCCCAGCAGAGCTTTGACGATGCGGCTGGTGTGACCTGCGAGACACGAGCAAAGCTCTCACCCAGCACCCAAGGACACCAGTAACCGCAGCGGGGACCCCAGGAAGAGCTGGGAAGGGTGCACTGTGCCCAGAGATTCCAGGGATCTGCCCCAGGGTCGGGATCCCACCAGGGCTTTGCCCTCAGTGCTGAACCAGCACAGCCCGAGGGCACCCCAAGAGCCAAAGCCCAGGACCACCCTCCATGTCCCTGCAGCACCCTCCTGGCACCTCCCTGGCCCTGCTGGACAGGGGGCAGTCAGCATCCCCATCCCTCCTGGACCTCCCTGGCCCTGCTGGACAGGGTGCACTCAGCATCCCCATCCCTCCTGNATCCCTCCTGGCGCCTCCCTGGCCCTGCTGGACAGGGGGCAGTCAGCATACCCATCCCTCCTGGACCTCCCTGGCCCTGCTGGACAGCGTGCACTCAGCATCCCCATCCCTCCTGGACCTCCCTGGCCCTGCTGGACAGGGTGCAGTCAGCATCCCCATCCCTGCTGCAACGTCCCGTGGGAGAGCTCCAGGGGTTCCCCCACTCCCAACCCCCTGGGCCCTTCCACCAGCTGCAGCCGTGCCCCCATCCCACCCGGCTCTCCGGGCCCTTTGCCCGTTTTCCTGGCCAGGGCTGGGGTGGGCAGCGAGCCCACCACAGCTGCGAGCCGGCCTGGGGGCGGCCCCAGGCCAACAGCTTTCCCTCCGCTTGTTTTTTCCTGTAAATCCACGCAAAGGCTCTCGGCAGCGCCGGGATCCGGGGCCGTGCGAGCCCATGAAATATTCACGGGGTAAAGCTTTTAGCTGTGGCCGTGCCAGGCGCCAGGGCTGGGGTCAAAGCCGGGCACAGGGGGGCTACGGGCACCTGCCCCGGTTTGGGTGACCCCCCAGTGCCCCGGGCAGGGTGGAGGGGCTGCTCGTGGTGTGCCCACACAACCCAGCCCAGAGGTTTTTGGTTAATAAGGCTCCAAACTGGCCGTTCTGGAGCGGGAGGGCTATTAATAGCCCCGCTGGGCTATAATTAACAGAGAGAGGCTCCACGCGGAGCCACGCTGCCCAGCCGGGGTGAAACCGCAGCGAAGGTGCCCGTGGGAGGGCGGTGGCAGCTCTCCTGCTGCCCACCCCAGCTGTGCCACCCCCACACCCCAGGTGAGCCCCTTTACCTGCGGTGATGCGTGGGGAGGGCCCCGGGAACCAGGGCAGGAGCAGCAGGAAGAGCAGGTACACCAGGGAGAGGACGTTGTAGCGGAAAAGGCAGGCTGGGGACAGAGGGACAGGGTTAGCGACAGGGATGGGCTCACAGCTGCACCCCCACACCACGGGGATCCCCCAGAAGAGAGGCACCCCCAAATGCCAGGTGGGGTCCTGGGGTGAGGCCAGGGGGTCAAGACCCAAAAAAGTGCCGTGGGAAAGAGGTACGGAGGCAGGACCTCAGGCTGTGCCACTCCTGGTGACCCACATGGGTGACAAGGAGAAGAGGGGACACCAGAGGTCCCGGACACACGGGGTGAGAGGGGAAGAAGAGCCACGAGAAAAATCTGCTGCGTTTCCACATCATTCCCACAGAAC
>WBMY01001497.1:0-15377 GCA_013397315.1 Donacobius atricapilla
GGCCGTGATGTTACCTCATGGCGCGGTGTCCCAGAAAGAAGGCGGGTCTCCCAAGATTCCTGTTTTTAAGCGGTGTCCCAGAGGGTGTACACCTTTTACCTGATTGGCCAGCTTAGCTGTTAGTTCCAAAATAAATTAACAATTGGTTTTTTCCTACCATTTATGCTAAACCAATACACTTTTCACAAATGAATTACAGAGAAACATATCTTTGTTTATATTTTTAAACAGTGTCACACCAATTTTTTAAGTTTTGTATGCTATAGCAACATTGTTAGTAAATAGTTTGTTATATTTCTAGGAACTATGTCAATGAATACCCTTTATTCTGAGCCACAGCTGTTTAGAGACATTTCCAGAGTGTGATTTTGCTACCATCAGCAAAATGGCCCAAACAAATCATCGTGGTTTTTATTCTAATTCAGGTAGCAAATTTGCTACAAATACAATTAATATTGTCTACATTTAAGTGCTGCGTATATAACCAAAAGCGCACTGGATATCATCTTAGTATATTGCAAGCATTAGAACAATAAATAACAGAATTACTGTACTTGTGATCTTATTTTCCTCCACCTACAATATCAATTGCTTGGTTCAAGTCTTGCAATCAGATCCCCATAGGTAAAAGCTCCCATCTGTGAGAAGACTGAAAAGCATTAAACCCATGCAAATGTTTGGTGCTGTAAGTTGTGAAGACAGTGTAAAAAAAGATTTGATCTTCAAGTAAATTGACAAACACTGTTGACAGCAGTTCTACCACTAACTTGATAGTGCACAAGACCCTGACAAATAAAAGAGAATGTAGTAATTATATCTCGTGCAACCTGCTTTTAGCACCCCTATTTCTATCACAATTGAAGCAGCATAATTTCTTAGATGTCAGCTATGAAATGTTGCAAATAAAAGAATAACTGGTGTAGGAACATTTAGGAAGAGTAACAGTGGCTGATCTTCACCAATGTGCAACAGGGCCAGTAAGGAGATATGAACAAGGAAGGAAGAAAGATAAGCTTTGCTGTGATTTTGGTACAGATCCACAATAATCTCTTTCCCTGCCTTTCCATAACTTTCTGAATAACCTCTAACAAACTACCAAGATAGGAGTCCTCAAAGACATTTAAGTGCCTAACCCCTTTTTCCACGGGAAAAGACAAGCCCATTCATGGGGTTGTTTTTGCTCAAGGACCAGAGTATACTTGGTGGCTAAAGCAGCAGGATGGGAAAACCCAGTGTGTGCCGCAAGGACATTTAATCTTGGAGAAAAAAGAATCTGTGATGCAAGTTTCTTGTTGCAGGGAGTCAAACAGCAGGAATAACATGAATCAGTGAAGAGTGAATTTTGCGAGGAGCAAGGACAGTGTGGCAGTGACCTGAGTCTGGCTGGTTGGTGCCCAATCATCAGGTGTGCTGCTTCTCCTGTCTTAGGCACCCATCCTGATCAATGGATCCCAAATCACAGCCTAATTTTGAATATCTGGAGTGGTGGATGAAGTCCATGAAATGGGAAAATAATATCTGTGAAAGGATGGAAGATAGTAGTTAATGAGAATGTATTTCTCCGTTTGTTGCTTATCCAAGAGGGTTTAAGGATGTAGTTTGGGTTGTATGTGAATGTGCTGCATGTCCCCACACCCAATACACACTACAATCACTGCAATCAAAATGTAGTAGCTCAACAGTGAATAGGCACCTAAATGCCTTGAAAGAATTGTGTGCATCCTTATCCTTTTAATTTCCAGTTATCAAATATGAAGAAAAACATTCACAGAAATCGTAGGAAGATAACCCTTCAGTTAAGACTTGTTAGAATCTGACATTGTTCAATTACAAATACATAGTTAATACTGATATTTTTTAAAAATCTACTTTTAAAATTCATACTCCATACTTCCAAATTAAATTGATTTGGTCATGTACTGGGAAAATTTATCCAATAATAATCTTGCAAATGTGATATGAAGGCATAAATGCAAAAAATACACTTACAGCCAAGATGTCATTTTTCCTAACATATTTCTCTGATCTTAACCATATGCTGGAAGGGGGAGATTTTTCAAAGTGATATGCAAGAGGGGACTTGGCATTAAAAAGCTTTTCAAGGTATTATGAATTCAAATTAAGATCTCTGTTTGAATATGCATAAGGGCTCTTGTGCAGAGGGAGTATCATTGATACTATAATGAGTGATGATTATGAAAGTAATGTTTGGGGGGTTTGGTTTTTGTTTTTCTTTTTGCAGGCATAGATTGTTTCTATTTATGTTCATAGACGTGCAGTTTTTCTCTTCACTTTTTCCTTCTAAAATCTTATAAGTAAATGCCCATTAAAAAAAAAAGTGAAATCTGTAAATGTTCAAATAATCTCCAGTGAAATCTGATTTAATAAAATGTTATCTTTTTTCTTCCTGTTTTGCTGTTCACTGCACATTTTTCCTAATAAACTTTGAAAATATATTTCTCTAGTTGTGTCTTATTTTTCTGATTATTCTTGTAGCTTTCAGTGATATTCACAATAATGTTACATAAATATTGAACCATAAATTTCAATAAAATGGATGATCAAAGACAGGCAATGTCATCAGTGATTTATAGGACACGCAAATTTGTGCACTTCATTGAGAATTCAATGAGATTGCATGGTAGATCAAGCTTTAATCTGATACACAATGTATCACATCTTCTTATCCATCTAGATATTTATAGTGAAATAAACAGTTAAATTTTCTGCACATACTATACACCCTTCATTAAAAAACCCTCCAACTTCAATTTAGTTTCTTATTCTGTTTCTTTGTTAGCTGTGCTACAATCAGCAGAATAGAAACTATACAGGCTGAAGTGAAAAACACCTTAAAAATTTAAACTCAGTTTTAAAGTCTGTAGTATTATAGTCTAATAATGAAACTCGCAAATGAGCACAGTAATAGGCACAAGAATATCTTAGGAAGTTCCATAAGCAATGCCAGTTCCCTCTGCTTCCTCCTTTGCAAAAACACTTAGTCCTTTTGTTTCCTGCCCACTTTTCTTGGAGTGTCTGTGTATGTCTACCGCAGAACTCCAGCAGTGCCAACTGGTTTGCTATGGCTGTGTGATTTTAACGCCATTGATCTCTGATCGCATGTGAAGTTGCAATTCTTGGGCTTCCCATGCCACATTTGCTTGCCTATAGACGCTTGAGAGCTGTTTCTGGTCATCCCACTTCATCAAAAAGAGTGCAAGAAAACCCATCATCAGTCAAGTTCCTCAATAAATCTTCAAGCTTTGGTAACCAACCACAAAAACCCAGTGGACTTGGGTCAAAGACCTTCTTATTAGGCTAGCAAGATCTTGCTCCGCTAAATAAAAACTAGCTCCTCAATTTAGTCTTAATAATGTAATGTTTAGAGTCAGACAATAAACGAATGGGTCTGCACAGTACACAGAACAGTCTCTGTAGTATAATGCATATTATATTTATTTTATATAATATTATGATACATTCAAAAAACCCCAAATAAAATGCAAGATAAATATAGAAGTATATAATCTTTGAGAAACATTTTGACTTTTTCTACAAATCTGTAGCAATGAAAAAAATTCAGCCTTTCCTCATAATTTATACACAAGAATAGCCTTACAGATTTCAGAAATTGAAATATAAAAATTGCAAAACATCCATCAACTGAAAATCTTTCAGGATAGCTTTGCAGAAGATTTTTCATCTTTGACTAACATCAAGTTCATCCAGCTTTTGAGTAGAGGGACATAAAACAGTTCTTGAGGATAAATGGAAGTCTTATTCTCTGTATTGATTTGTAAAACTCACAGTTGTTAAATTCCAAATAAACCCAGTGATGACAATAAATTGACATCCTCAGATCTCTCACTTTGCACTTTTGTGCTGTATACCAGTAAAATTGATACAGATTTGACAGCCGGGGAAAAAAAAATCAAATGATGCATCTATAGCTAAGGAGGTGAGGAGCTTAAATGGCACTTGAATATAAGTTAAAGGGAATAAACTGCCTTCCCACCTACCACCTTTGAGGCAGAACCACAAAAAATACCTATGCTGGGGAAAACACCACAATAGGCCCACAGCCTGTGCCTGCCTGGAGGCCTGTATTGGGCAACACGGGGAAACCAGGGGGGAAGGCGGCCTGGCCCGGCACAGCCCGACCAGCGTGGGGCACCGGGGGCCGGGCGGGCACGAAGGGCAGCAGGGGAGGCTCAGTGGGGCACGAAGGGCAGCAGGGGAGGCTCAGTGGGGCCAGGCGGGCATGAAGGGCAGCAGGGGAGGTTCAGTGGGGCACGAAGGGCAGCAGGGGAGGCTCAGGGAGCTGGACGGGCACAAAGGGCAGCAGGNGGAGGCTCAGGGGGCCGGGTGGGCATGAAGGGCAGCAGGGGAGGCTCAGGGGGCCGGATGGGCATGAAAGGCAGCACCGAAGGACACGAGGAGGTGAGGACACAGTGAAGGACAAAAGACAAAGGGCAGCCTCTGGTCGTGGCCGGCTGAAAGTGAGGTGCGGTAGGAGAGAGGGGAGGGAGAGATTGAGCCCAGGTGAAGGCAGAGGAAATTTCTGGTTTGGTTTGGCTTTTGTTTGTTTGTTTGTTTGTTTTCCCCCACAAATCCTGAATCGGTAACTGGATGCTTATGTTTACTTTACCTGGCAATGAATTAAAGTTCAGTGATATCCCCAGAGCTGCCCCTTTTTCCTCCAAGGAAATGTCATGTTGTGGATGTGATTTAGGCAAGTTTGACTCTCCTGTACTAACAGGAAAGTGAATGGTGCATGGAGGTCTCATTTATTGTTCTTTATTCTATAAAGAAGTTAGGAAACATTTAAACGCAAGTAAAATCTTGGCCCATGAAGCCGATACTTTGTCTTAAAAAAAACCAAACAAACAACCCAAACCAAAACAAACTCACAAAGGATGCAGTCTCCTGAACTCTTACCTATACGTGTGGTTAAATATGTACATAGATGATTTTTTTAAAAAATTTTCTGTTCTAGTATAGGACTATTTGAAATTGAGGGGTTAACTCACAAGATTTTTTTTAACAAAAATAACTAGTCTGTGTATCAGTTAACCATGTCTTTACTTCTGTCTTCCAACAAAAAGATAAATTACATCTTCTTCTCACTTAAAAATGAACTTTGGGAAAGGATTGGTGCTTTTATTGCTTACAAATCAAGGTAATTTAAATTAAAATATTTGACAGGCCTTGTATGAATATAAACACAACAGAAAAATATGTAAAGATTTCTTGATTATCAAACTGTTTCCTAGTTGTGAAACAATAAGGCTTAGAAAATCTGCAGCATTAAGATATTCATTTAAATTTCATGGTTCTCAAGCCTGATATTTACTGTTTGAATTGCTGAGGGGCAGAAGGCATAAGAGTAAATTCATTAAAAATGGAATATAGAGGAAAGCAGAAAATACTTAAATTGATTGCTTCAACAAAGAAAAGGGGGGAAAAATACCTAGAAGTAAATATATCAATTCATCAACTTGAAATTCAATTATTTTTTCTTTCTCATTATTTTTGATACCTACAAGGAAGAATGGTTTTTACCATGATCTATAAATGTAATTTTGTCTTTAAAATTTGTCTTGTCTTTAAACCAAGCATGAAAAATGTGAAAGATGATAAATAACATAATACTTGAGATTTTGGAAATTACTAGGGATCTTGTGGATTTTGTTGGGGTTTTTTTGTTTCTCCAGAAAGAAACTACATCAAAGTATGAACTTGCCAGTGGCTGATTTTTACATGATTTTGCTGTTTTGCCTCTGAACCACAAAGAAATTATTATTAAATTATTGTAATGAAGACACTGTTCTATTAAAAACAAACTTTTATGGAATTGCATAAAATAATGACAATATTGTGTTTTAACCCAGCTGGCAGCAAAGCACCACAAGTCTACTCACTCCAAATGAGTAACTGAGTATTTAAAGTGGCACCTGTTTTATTTATATGTTGGTATTTTAGTATATAAAACAAGTTTGTTTCTGTTCTGTGAAAATCAGTGTTGGTAGAGTTAGGAGGAAGGCTGAATCCCAACCATAGCACCCAGTGTCATCTGACAGACACTGCCTACAGACAGGAAGAGCAAGCACTTCCTTTGGGATCAGTTCACACCTCTTAGTTTGAAGGACCTTCTGAGGAGAAGAGTGTAGCAGGCAGGATCTGAAAGCCGAAGAGGGAAAACCTTGCACAAATGAAGATTGTACTGAGTTAGTGTGGCAAGGTTTTGGTATCAGGGGCTGCAGGAATGGCCTCTGTAGATGTAGGCCCTGCCCCCATGGAGTCTGTTCCAGAACGCTAAAGCTGAGGCAATTAGCAATATTGGTGGTGCCTCTGTGGTAACATATTTAAGAAGAGGGAAAAATGCTGTGCAGCAGCAGAGAGAGGGAGAGACAGAAAGAGAGAAAGATGGAGGTGTAAGAAAAATCAGAGATGCAAACCGGAAGACACCAAGTCCAGTGAAGAAGAAAGTACTACAGGCTACAGGTGCAGAAGTTCCCCTGTAGCTGGTGAAGAAGACCATGGTGATGCACGTTATGCTCTGGGAGTTTATGTGTGCCTGGAGAGGCTGTGAAACTTACAGCCTTGGAAATTTTCAAAAGTGAGCTGCATAAGACCCAGAGAAAATATAACTGCCTTTAAAGTCAGACTCGAGAGGAGTGTTGGATTTGATAACCTTATGGTTCCCAAATAAGTTCTCCTATCAGTCAATATAGTTCTCCTATGATAGCTTAGAGGTAGAAAAGAAAAAAAAATGCAAGCAAATTGAAAAACAAGAACAGTGAAGAACTTGTATTGTTTGAATTCACTTACTATTTTTTAAATTTTCCTGCAGAGAATCTAGTAGAACACCTAGAACAAGATCAGGGGAAATAGGAATACTTCCTTTATTTTATTCTCAACTCTCTTGATCTGATTAAAAGTTGTATATTTTTTCCTCAGAACAGGTGCATCGTTTTAAGTTTTACACTATTCAATGGAGAATGGATTTCAATGTGTACTTCTCCAGTTATTTTTATCTTTGCTTTTAAAATGTTGGAATAAGACCACTGCAGTGTCTCAACCATCAAGCACATCTCACAGTAATTTTCTATATTACGTTCAGTATAGGACTTTATGGGCATAGGAGGCTATCATAACTTTCATGGTCTAGTTTTTTGGACCTTCTGGCCTAATGACAACTGAATTACAAGAAGCATGCAGCTTAAAAAACCTGACTTTTATGAACTGAAGAAAAATGTAAATGTTCCTCAAAATTTCTTCCTAAAATGTGCAATTCCATATGTTTATTTTTGTAAAACCTCTAAACAACAGGGTGTATTCTTACCAAGCACTGTTCAAAACAAGAAGCTCGATTTCTGTAGCATATTTGTGATCTCTTCTGTAATGTTACTTTTCTAAAAGAATTTGTTTTACTGCATCACAAAATGCCTAAATGACGACAAAATGTTTTCAAGATTTCAGAGTCAAGATTTCTGTACTTGCTTAATTATGCAGAGACTTTAGAATTCAGCACTCCTGAATGTGAACTGCGACTACTGCTTCACCGGAAGAGAGAAGCAGGACTTTACCTCTTCTGAAGACATTTTCTCAGCCAATTTATGACTGCTTTGACAGCTCTGTTACCTTATTTGCCAAAATTTATCAAACTTAAATTAAGTCTGCCTGCATTTGAAAAGTTCACAGAAGCATTCAAATATGGAAAATTAAAATCAGAACTGGAAGGAAAAGATTTTTACACCACAGAAGCATTTAGAAATAGGAATTCAGTGTTCTGCTTGAGTGATGAACAAAGTTTTTCAAGTAGAAGTTGGATATATCTTCTTCACTTTAGCCAGTAACACTCTCATAGACAAACTGATAAAGTATGGGGTAGATGACAAGTCTGTGATGTGTGTTGAAAAGTGGCTGAAAAACTGGGAGGTGAAATGTATGAAGGGTGGTGAAATGCAAGAAGCAGCATAAAGTCCAGGCAGAGACCAGTTCCCTCATCCCTGGAGTACTGTGTCCAGTGATGGCTGTCCAGTATGAGAGACACGGACAGGGAGTCCCACAAAGAGTCACAAACTGTTCAGGGCCTGGAGCTGCAGACATACCAGGGAGTCTGAGAGAGTGCATGTTCAGCCTGGGGTAGAGAAGGTTCAAGGGGTATCATAAATACTTGAGAGGGAAGTAAAGAAGATGGAGACAGACTCTTCCCAATGGTATCAAGAGAAATAATGAGAAAAATTGGCACAAATTGAAATAGAAGTAATACGGTTCAAACATATTTTTTTTGTTTCCCACTGAAAGATTGACTGAACATTCAGACAGGTTGTTCAGGGAGGCTGTGGGAGTCTCTGTCCTGTAGATACTCAAAACTCAACTGGACATGGCTCTGATCACCCCACTCCAGGTGGCCATGCTCTCAGCGGGGAGACTTGAACTAGATTATATTCAGAGGTGCCTTCCAGCCTCAGATACTGTCTGTTTCTGTGATTCTGGGAATATTGTGCCCTCTCCTAGGTCAAGAACTGAGTGCAGTGCAGACTGTGGAAAGCCATGGAAACCAGAATACTGCAAACACAAATTGAGTGTCACAAGGTTCTCTTTATTGCAATATTGATCCTTTATTCCCCTATTAGCCCTCCAGCAGGATATAGAATCAAGTAATTGTTTCAGTTGGAAGGGGCCTTAATCATCATCTAGTTGCAACCCCTGTACCACTGTCAGGGATACCTTCAAAATACAAGACATGGAAGTATTTTTTTTTTATAAATTCTTGTGAAGTATACTCTATCTTAGTAAGTTTAAAATCTTTCCAGGTTATTAAAAAAAAAGTTGAAAACATATGGTTGCCGTCAAACTGCTCTCCTGACGAAGGCAATTAAAATCATTATCCTGATATTACTTGTGATAAATATTTATTGGTAGCATGTTGAAAATGAAATATCATATTACAATGGAATCATGCTATCAAAGTGCCTAGATGAAATAAATATCCAAAGGGAATCAGTATGAACACCTTATCTCAATATAACCAACTTCATATTCTGACTCCTTTAGCTTGAGCTGAGGTCTACTACATGCATAAATTAAAGTAAATTAATCAAGATATAATTAATATTTGCTTACCTTGACCCGCAAAATAAATGCACTGGAACTATGTAGCCAATATAACAGCCTAAACAGTAGTACCTAGGCTTTTTTTGTGATATTGTATCACCACAGAGAGACACAATACACAAGGGGCTTTGAGAAGCACGTGAATAATTCACCAAAGAGACAAGGATGTTTGTAGCTGCTCATGGGAGACATCCATGTAAAAAACTTGCAAGATAAGACAAGCACCAGTAGCTACTAATTACTGTCCTGCCTATTATGTGAGAATGGCTGTCAAGGATACATTTTCAAGACCCAACACCCTGATAAATGCATGTGGACACATGTATATACATTCAGTTGTAACACTTTTCATCCAATACTTGGTGGATCATATTGTTTATGAAGACGGTACGATGGTATGTGTACAATGGATAGATTTGTAATTCCACCTGGACCAATGGCATTACACAGGATTTACTAAAGCAATATTTTTAGTCAGTAAAGGAAGGTATTTAGAGATACATGAGGAAAAAACTTGAGTTCAGCAAACTAAATTTCTATCAAAAGATTTTAAAAGATTAATTCTAAAATGAGTTGGCTTTTAATGTCATACTGACACAATGCAAATACCGTTTGTGTCTGGGCACCTTCAGTGAAGGATCAGCAAAGAAAATCAACAAGAAAGTACAAATTGTCTGAGGAACCTCATACAATTAATTGGCTGCCAAAGTATTTGCATCAAGTGACAATTCTCAAAGCACACAATGTAATAATACAGTAATAAAATGCATAACGTGCTATTTTCATCATGATGACAGTGTAACAGTTAGAATCAAAGAAAAACACATTCCTTACATTATAGCAGAGACTACCTGAAAGTCAACAACAGCATAAATTATCATCATATAAATTAAACATTATGCTTAGGAGAACACAGTGGATATGATTACTTGTATAGCAAATGCAAAAGAAGCCCCGAACTGCACTGTTGAAACTTGATGCTGAATTGCCTATACAATCATTAGGAATTTCAGTTTGTCTTCTTCCTTCTCCAGCGCCTCTTGAATCTATAGCTGAGCTTTTAACAAATTTAGGAGTAGTGACACATTCTGAAAAACACTGCTAAAATTTTCATTAAAATAGGCAACTAGATAGATGTAAATTACTAATCCCACTGCAGAATTCACATACTGGAGAGCAAATACAATCATACTATTAGACAATGAACATTCACAGAAGGGAAAGCAATAAAAACCCAATATTTTTGTTACAGCTGACCACCACAAAAAATAAAGACTTTCACCTTTTTGTTTCTCTGCTTGTTTTTGAAGGACTAGATAAGACTCTGAAGTTAGCTAAGTAATTTTCTAACTTTGTATTTTAAATATTGAAAAAAACCCTTGATACTTGTGACTCTATTAATTACTTTTTTCATATATTCTAAACCAGAGTTGTTTCTACAAGTGATTATATTTCTCTGCATCGACAATAATCTCAGCTAAATGAGGATCAATCCAAGAATCATAGAGTGGTTTGGTTTTAAGAGATCTTAAGGATAATCTAGTTCCAGCTGCCCTGCCATGAGCAGGGACACCTTCCACCTGACCAGGTTACTCAGGACACCATCCAACCTGGGCTTGTACATTGCCTGGGATGGGACATGCACAATTTCTGCGGGCAACCTGTTGCAATGCCTCACCACCCTCACAGTAAAGAATTTCTTCCTAATATCTCATCTAAGCCTACCTTCCTTCAGCTTAATGCCATCCCCTATTGTCCTACCACCACACTCCCTTGTGAGATGTCTCTCTCTAGCTTTCTTTTAGTGGTCTCCTTTTAGGTACTGAGGGCCTACAAAATTACTACTATTTTTGAAGCCATACTCTATTTACTTCCTGCCCTACTGTCTAATGAAACAATTTCTTATACGTCTGGAGAAATTATTAAAAATTAAGATCAGAAAGTTACACTTTTAAAATATTAAAACTTGTAGAAAATCAAAAGTACAGTTCTCAGCCTGTGGTATATAATTTCAAAAATATGACTAAAGTAAATTACCTCAAAAATAATGGCACAATACCAAAGGTCATATAGCAGGTCACTTCATTATAGTGTTTATATAAATATGCATTTATGTACTTTATTAATAAATGTGGGTTTCTAATATGTATAAATAACATACTCAGTATTAATATCTTTATGAATATTATTTGAAGTACGCATATGAAAAATGTATGACTTGTTATATATTTTAGCAAATATATAATATTTGCTATAAATGCAGCAGATTTATGAAGTTTATATTTTTGAATTGTTTTTTTAGGTTTTATTTTTGAGAAAATACTATATTATAATAAATGAATTTTTCCCTTGCCTCTTTAATGCAATTAGATTATTTGCCATTCAGTCTTTTAATTTGTGGTCAAAATAATATTCATGTATGTTTTCCTGACACATTAAAAATCTTTATCTGAATTCAGCAAAGGGAAATGTACCATTTTTGTCAGAACACAGTACAGTGGTTATTGATAAAGAGCAACATTCTCTAAATATGATCATATGTTGTTTGACAAGGAAAGGAAAAAGAGAAAATAAAACACAGACTAGTTCATATTCAAAAGTTTGTTCATTTGTTTTCTCTCGAAACAGATTCATATGCATTCAAGAAAACATAGAATTTGTTGTTGCCCTGGAAAATTTTGTTTCCAATTGTATATATTTTTATCCCTTTGTGCACCCTCTCCATTCCCCCCGCTTTGACCTTCTCATTTGGTCCTTTAACAATACGCTATAATCACTGTATTTTTCTTACTTACTATTTTATCTTCTGTCTCATCTTTGAATTGTGGTGATTTTTTTTTTTCTGTTAACAGTTTTAAATTTGCCTGTTCCATTTCTCAGAATCTTCTTGCTTGCTGTATCTTGTCTTCTCTCATACTTCTTCTTATTCATAGTCTTACCAGACTTCAAGATAAGCTTTTCCAGCAATTTCTTTCACCTTGCATTTGCAGGATCTACTTAACATATGGAACTGGAAATCTCACCAAACTTTTCATATACATACACACTAGACTTCTGTATTTGAGCTAGTCACCTTTGGTTCTTTCATATTCATTTATGAGAAATAGACACTTTTACAGTACATCATATTAAAAGTCCGGTATGATTGTAAAAGGTCTGAATGACAAGGCTTTAGAACAAGGTGGGCTACAGAGATGGCTTCTGTGAGAAACTCCTGAAAGCTTGCCCATATCTGACAGAGCCAATGCCTGCTGGCTCCAAGACGGACCCACAGCTGGTCAAGGATGAGCCCATCCGTAACAACGATAGCGCCTTGGGATAGTGCATTCAAGAAAGGTATAAAAACTGCAATTTTAGCTGGAGAGAGGTACGAGATTACGAGGGAAATGACCCTACACACACCAATATCAGTGAAGAGGGAGAAGGAGAAAGTGCTTCAGACACCACAGCAAAGCTCCCCGGCAATCTGTGGTGAAGACCATGATCAGGCAAGTTGGACGTCATGGAGGACCACAATGGAGCAGATATTTACCTGCAGCCTCTGGAGAACCTCATACTGGAGCAGGTGGGTGCATCTGAAGGAGACTTGGCCCCATGGGAACCCTGTGCTGAAGTAGGCTCCTGGCAGAACCTGTGGCTCCACAGAGAGAGAAGAACACACTGCAGCAGATTTGCTGTTAGGACTTGTGACCCCATGGGATAGCCCACATTGGAGCAGTCTGTTCCTGAAGAACTGCAGCCCATGGAAGGGACCTGTGGTGGAGCAGTTCATGAAGAACTTCAGCCTATGTGAATGACTCAATCTCAAGAAGTTTTTTGAGGACTCTCCCCATGGGAAGGACCTCACTCTGGAGCAGAGGAAGAGTCTGAGTAGTCCTGCCCATGAGGAGGAAGGAATGGCAAAGAAAATGTGTGGATGAACTGGCATTGACCCCCATTCTGTGCCATCCCTGCACTGTTTTGCAGGAGGAAGTAGAGAAAATCATAAGTTAGGCCCAGGAAGAAGGGACAGGTAGGGGAAAATGTTTTAATATTTGATTTTATTTCTCAGATTTCATTGGTGATAAATTAATTTCCCCAAGTTGAGTCTGTTTTGACAGTGACAGGAATCCTGAGTGATTTCTTCTTGTCTGAATCCATAAGCTTTTTGTTAGATTTCCTCTCACCTGCCCAGCTGAGAAGGGAGAGTGATAGAGCAGCTTGGTGAGCACCTGGCATCCAGCCAAGGCCAGTCCACCACAACAGGAAAAACAAAGCTATACTGGGCTGAGTCAAGCTGATGATTGCCATAGTGATTTGGGAGTTGCAACATATAACTAGAGGAGAAGCTGAAAAAAATGGGTAAGTTCAGGTTGAAGAAAAGAAGAGTTGTGGGGCACCTTAATGTTGTCTTTAACTACTTAAGGGGAAGGTGCTGAGAACATGGAGCTAGTTTCTTCTAAAAGGTATATATTGAAAGGACCAGAGAGAATGAACATAAACTGAAACATACGGAATTCAGATTCAACGTAAGGAAAAATAAATTTTCCATGATTGAAGTCAGACACTGGAACAGGGGCCCAGAGACAGTCTCTAGAGACATTGTCTCCATCTTTGAAGACATGGAAAGTAGACATGGGCCCCAGCAAATTACTGTGGTTGACCTTGCTGTGGACAGAAGGCCTCCTGAGGCCCCTTCCAATCCACATGATATCACAAATCTATGATTTCCTTTAGCAGAAAACATAAGATGGACCATAAGTGTTCTATTCTCTGTTGTGGCCTTAAAAATACAGAAATGTACTGAACATGTAGACTTCTCTAATGAAGATGCTTGGAGGAATCCCTCTCATCCTGTCTATTCCAAATCTACCTAAACACCATTCTGCTATGGAACTTCACTTCAGTTGACAGTAGTAGAGGCCATTTAACTCTTTGGTCATCTAACAGTATTCCTAAATACTGAAAATTTTGAGAACTGCCATAAAATGAATGAAAAATGTTATATGGTTTTAAAGTGAATTAGTCATATAATATGAAAATGAATTATCATGAGAAGAGATGTTTGAAAAGTGGAAAAAAACCAAACCAGTCTTCAGCTCTATTTTCAAAGATCCCAGAATGGAACATGATACTGCTATTAGTAAGATAACACAGTTTCATTTCCATTACAAAGATAGATTTAACAAAGTATTTACTCCTGTCCTGTTGAACAAATCTTTCATTAAAATGTTTTCTCCTCTAAACATTGTATTTTTGTGAGTATGATTTCTCTGCAGTTGTCAACGAGCATCTCAATTGCATACACAGTTCCGAATCCAGCAGAAATGTTCAAATGCAAACATTTCAGTCCAAGAAAAAACCCCACACTCTGAGTGTTGGTATTCTTTAAGAACTATGGAAATTCAGATATGGAGGAAGCAAGTTAGTAGGCTGATGTAAGTCACATGCCACATTCTTCTTGCTTTTTTTTCTTTTTTCTTAATGCTACTAGAAAAAATAAGCATGACAGAAAAATAGCAGTCTAGGTCACATTTCTCATTCGCTCTCAGTAAATGAATAGTCATATCCTCTTAATGCAAAATTAGGATGCCTAAAATTAGGACAGCAGCTCAAGATCCACAGAATTTCAGAGCTTATTATAGAAAGGAATATATTCCATTTAATGAGGGGATTAAATCCTTTCCTTTATTGCATGATTTGAAATTAAATACTTGTGCACTACACAAACTACCTAAAAAAGAGGAAAGGGGACAAACCAGAGAAAGACAGGAGTTTTTGGAATCATTAATAATGTTCTTGTTTCCATAGAAACCTTGCCAGTGTGCTGCATAGAATCCTCGAGGGAACTGGTGATCACATAACGCTTCCTAATTGTTTAGCAGTAACTTGTTTTATTTTTCAAGTATAGATTTTCACTTAATACCACACATATATTGTCAAAGAAAGACACAGGATAAATTTCATGGAAAGGAGAACAATACAACATGAAAGCACCCTACACAGAAAGAGAAGATAATGGTTTGGGTTGACTTACACCAACTCTACTGTTTTGTATTTTAAATACATAAAAATTATTTAAATATATTAAATAAATAAGAAATAGAAGTAACATAGATAGAAAGCAATCAAATTTTTTAGAAGCAATAGAATATAAAATGTTCCAAGTGACCCTGTAAAAAATCTCCTAAATCTATCCAAGCTGAATTGCATCCAGCCATCTGACACATTTGGTATCATGACAATCTATGCAAACACTGCAGGTTTTTTTTTTT
>WBMY01001499.1:0-18605 GCA_013397315.1 Donacobius atricapilla
TCATGCCAAACCAATACACAGTAGTAGTGCACTCCATTCTGGAGGCCATCTTTTACCTACAGAAAAACAAGAAATTTATATATTTTACCAATATTATTACCTTCTACAATGAAACAACCAGGATGGATGAAGAGAGAGCAGTGATTATATTAATATCCACTGATATTGTCTTTCTTGACTTCAGCAAGCCTTTTAACTGTCTCTCATGCAATCCTCATGGGCAAACTCAAGAAGTGTGGGTTGGAGGAGTGAACAGAGTGAACAGTGAGACTGAGACCTGATTGAGAACTGCCCAAACAGCAGTAAAGTAACAGTCATTGGTACAGGGTCCAGTTGGAGGCCTATCACTAGTGGTGTTTCCCAAGGTTCAATAGTGGGCCCAGTCTTGTTTAACTTACCCATCAAAGGCTTGGGTGAAGGGGCAGAGGCCTCCTCAGCAATGTCACTGACAGCACAAAGGTGGGAGGAGTGGTTGATACCCCAGGGGGCTGTGCAGCCCCTCAGAAGGACCTCAGCAGGCTGCAGAGATGGGCAGGGAGGAACCTTCTGACATCCAGCAAAGGCAAATGCAGGGCCCTGCACCTGGGGAGGAACAACCCAGGCACCAGCACAGGCTGGGGGTGACCTGCTGGAAGCAGCTCTGCCCAGATGGACCTGGGAGTCCTGATGGACAGCGAGCTCTCCTTGAGCCAGCAGTGCCCTGGTGGCCAAGAAGGCCAGTGACATCCTGGGCTGCATTATGAAGAGCATTGCGGGCAGGTTGAGGGAGGTGGTCCTGCCCCTCTACTCAGCCCTGGTGAGGCCTCACCTGGAATTCTGCATCCAGTTCTGGGCTCCTCAGTACAAGAGGGACATGGAGCTCTGGAGCAGGTCCAGTGGAGGACAACAAAGGTGATTAAAGGACCATCTCTGTCATGAGGAAAAGCAAAGTTGGGCCTGTTCAACCTTGTTAAGAGACTTCTGATGTGGGACCTCATTAATTTCTATAAGTATCCGAGGGGAGAATGTCAAGAGGGTGGACCAGGTTTCTTTAAGGGTTATCAAGCAATAAGACAAGAGATAATTGCTACAAACTGATCCACAGGAAGTTTCACTTGAACATGAAGAAGAATTTCCTTACTGTGCATGTAACCACACACTGGAACAGGCTGCCCAGAAAGATTATGGAGTCTCCCTCACTGGAGATATTTAAAAACCATCTGGATACAATCCTGTGCCATGTGCTCTGGGATGACCCTGCTTCAGGAAGGAGGTTGGACTGTGCTCCCTTCCAAAGTGGCTGATTTTGTGATTCTGCGAATGTAAGACATGAGAAAGACACATGGGAATACTGATTCAGACTCTACTGTGAGTAGGAAATGGAGAGGAAGCACTCTACTGATATTTCAACATTTTTAACAGTTTTACCAGCCTACAGTGTCAAGTAATTGCACGGACCTAAATGCCTTCTCATGGCAGTGTTTAGGCAATTTAGAAAGTTCCATCTTTAGGTTTGTACCTAAATGCTGATTTGCCACGCAGATTTTTTTAATCTGTTTTTAAATACCTTATTCTCTTCATTGCAGGCTCAAATCCTTCCTGATGTCTATAAAGTTCTCCCCACAACATAAAACAGCTCATCTCAAGACTTCATAAAAAGGCCTCCCAGGTGAGTAACAAAGCACAAGAAATCAAGTTTAATTGCAGTTGGATGAATCAGAAGAGAGCAGAAGACCCCAGTAGTAGTTGTGAAGATGTGCTTAATTTTTTTAAATCTCTTGTGTGACATTTCTGGAGCTATTTTGGGTGAGCTAGTAAACACTTGACAAAAATGTAGCATTATTTTCAAAAGGCTTGCAGTAATCGCTTGCAAAAGGACTCATTGATGTACTTGTTCATATATAATACAGTTTAGAATACAGATACAAGGACAGTAGGACCATTATATAATTTCTTTATTTTTAGTTGTGAGAAGAAAAATGTGAGGTTTCTTGACCCTTGAGGCACCCCAAATCTCCAATGTGCAATTGCATGCATTTGTTTAAAGGGATGCCAACAGCAGCCCTGAACCTGGAATACCAGGTACGAAATCAAGGATGTATTTAATAACCAGTGCCAACCCCTAACTATGGAATATCCTTGACTCTGAGTCCTCTAGCATTTTATGCTCCTTTTTGACATGATGAGGGACCACATGGAATGCTAGATTTGAGTTATTTTGACCCTTGATACAGGTCCCTACTGAGATTTACTATATTCCCCTAATATTCACTCATTTATTTTATTTCAGCTACCAGGCATGCCATCTTCTACCTTATTCATTCATGGAGTATGCATATTAAACAGATTAATTTTCCAGAGTGTATCCTTAATTGCATTTGGAGACTGCTTTCCTTAAGCTCTTTCTGTGGTCTGTGGAGAGAGGTGTATTTAAGGAAACTCAGAGCATCTGGGGAACACTTCTGCCCTGGTTCATTTTTATGGGGGAGCATTTTGCTTTGACCACATAAGGAATCACAGAGATAAGTCTCTGAACACATACACCAACTTAGATGCCCAAAATTAGTTAGTGTGAGTTCAACACAAGTTAACAGTCAACAGCATTTCATAACTGATTACATTTCTCTGCATTTCTGGAAGAACGGACTGTGGATTTCCAAAGGTCATGAGATTCTGATGGGAAAGAAAAATTCTCATAGTATTTTTGTGCAATACCTCCAAAAATTTCCTGAAAGCCCATCGTACTATAAATAGAGGGGGTGAAATTTACAAAGCTAGTACCTACAGTGTGGAATACGTTTGTTTCCTGGAAGCAGTGGGTAACTACAGTTCTCCAGAGAAGAGCTTATGTCCTTTCCTGTGCAGTATGCTGGGACGTTTGTCTATCATGTCTTCTGATGTCTTCTTCCTCAGACTTGCAGCAAGTTAATCCTCCCCTAAGAGCTCCTAGATACTTCTCTGTCCAGATTATATTACAATGTGACCCAGAAGACAAGGGTTAATAGATCCCTCGGAGCGGACTGGAGTGAAACAACACTGAATGACCAGTGTTTATACGTATGCATATAAACACCCGTCACTCAGTGTGAATGTAGGGTTTTTTAGAACACTTTGGTTGTTATTGAAATGAGGTTACAAGCCATTTGGGTTATAATCTGTAGAAATATAGCAATATAAAAGCATATAAAGAAAAGAAAGAATAAGTGTAAAAAGATGTAACTGTCCATAGATCCAGTGACAAAACTTGATTGTTAAAATTTCACTGTCAGCTGACTGAAGTGATGGTCAAAATCTGGATCTGTCGGGGGCAGGGGAAGCCCACAAAACACAGAGTTCAATGGGCTAATATACCTTCAGGTTTATAGGAACACTCATGATGCCTAGAGAGGCTGACCTGGGAGAGAGGCTAGACAGAGTTAAAGGAATAAAGTACGTATTTATTAAAAGGCCTTCAAAGGATATAGCTTGGGTAGTACAAGAGCCTGGCCAGGGCTGCACCCAAGATGGATTCAAGATGGATGCCCAGGCATGAGTTTTCATACTTTTAATAAATTTTGGTCCATTTACATATTGGGGTCAATTGTGCAATTACAGCTTCAGGTTATGAAATCCCATCCTCTAAGACTGCTTTCTTCAATTTGCCAGTATCTATACTTCTTGAGCCTAAATCTTCAATCATGTCCTTGGTTCTCAGGCTGGAAAAGGATTGTTTTGTCTAACTACCTGTGAAGAGAACTTGCTAATATTTTATATGAAGTTCAGAATTACACACTAAGGCAGTACCCAGGCACCTCCTCTGGGGGGTGTGGGAGTTTTGCACCCTCTAATACAACACTGTGGATCATGTGTAGTCCTCTGGTGAAGGCTCCAGAAGTGAGTCTGGAGGCACTTTCTGACTCACTGGTGGTCTATGACACCTTCTAAGACATGACAGCTGCTTCTCACATCAGAGTAGTGAAGCCAGTTACGGCCCATCAGAAGGGTTGGATAGCTTCAGGTTCTCATGTGAATGTCCTTGTATTTCCCCAGAGGAGAGTTTTCACACCTGATCCAGTTGTGCATGGAGGACATTGGCTTGATAAAAAGCATTATCCCACTTAGCAGGATCTGCTTCTTTTCAGCCTCTTGCCTTATCTGGCTTAAACTCCAGTTGCTGCTAAAACAAGGATCAGTTTGCATGGTCATTCTCCAGAGGTGAGTGCACACTCCCTTTGCACCTGAACTGCTCTTACACAGATTAGAGACTTACCCATCACACACCCAAAACCTCTCCTCCTTCCCTTTGACTGGGTGGTGCAAACCTGGCCTCAGCAAAGCACCCACTACTTTCACACTTGGCCGATTGTTTGCATCATTAACCATTACCATTTCAGTCTCTCACAGACTGTTGTCACCTGAAGGTGGGAACACAGAGTCTTCTTTCTTGTCCCTTCTTTCTTGTTCCTTGCCCCTGATATTGCTCACAATCCAGGCCTTAAGCTCTAACTGTAGTTAACTCTGTGGTATTTCAGAGGTAACCATTATTGCTGCAATGGGGAATTGACTAAGAAGATATTAGGTTGACTGGTACATTATTCTTCTGGTCCCATATCATATATGGAAAAAAAGTTCATTATTGCTGCTGTCCTCTGACAACAGTATCAAGGGTGAGGCTTGAGTTGCTTTTCACAGTGCACATTTCTATGGCTGTTATTTGCAAAGGCAGTGTAGGGAGAAAAGGAAGTGGCTGATGCCTGGTTTAAATTTTATTAATCACAATGAAGGGAAATGTGTTTAAGAGCTCTCTAATGCCTATATGCTCCATGTAGCATGCCTCCCATCAGGGTGCTAATTTCCTTGCCTGTAGTGACAGTAAATAAAAGCAGCACTTTCTTAAACCCAGCTGTTAGGGTATCAAAGGAGGTAAAATGAAAGGCAGAAATGAAGTGAATGCAGTGTATAAAAAGCCCAACATATAGAGTGATAATGACATAAAAAATTACACCAAAAATGGAAATTAGTATATGAATGGAGATGGTACGGTGAAAATTTTGAGTCGTTATTTAAAATTCCTGCAAAAATGCAATTTATGTACATGTCTAGTAATGTGAAGGCTCGATTTCCACTCTATCAAAAGGAGACCATTATGTTATATAGCTATACTACTTTCACATGGTTACAGTGTTTGAAGCCTATCTTTAAATAATTTATTTTTTGGTGAGAATATTTTCAAACAACTGATAGTGAAGAGAACTGTCCTTCCATTCAGTCTTATCCAGCCCATTCTTTAGGTTTAGCACCAATTCCACTTCCACCAAATGCAGCAACAAAATCAGGATTTGTTTACCTAGTGTATGCGAGGAAGCGTCGCTGGTTTTGTACTTTTGATTATAAGGAATCTTAAAAAAGCTAGAGGAACTGGCACATTTTTTTTTTCCAAAGAACATTTCAGTAATTCACATAAATAGGCTGGTTTTCCTTCTCCAGTTTTGGAAAAGAATTATCCCTCCTAGGGACAGCCTATGATTCAGCAAGTAACTTTTTGCAGTCCTGCAGAAGGGGAAGATACCAGATGATACAAGGATGTTATGAGAAGGATGATGAGGTAAAAGGCATCTAGGAGGACTGAGTTTTAGTTATTATGAGCAGAGGAAGAGCATATCTGCTGTGTGCTGTCTTAACAATATGAGAGAAAAAAGGAATGAACTTTGCTCCTCTCATCAGTTGTGTGTTCTGGTAAGAACCATTTCACACTCTGTATTTTGTTGCAATGAATGGGGGTAAAAAACATTTCATGAAATATTCGATTTTGCCTTTACTAGATGGTAGATTCCAAATGAATATAATTTTGACTGACCCTGTGGCTGTCTAATGTTCTGTCTCCTTAAGAGAAAGGCTAGACCCGTGTGACAGAGCACCTCAAATTCCCTTCCTCTGCTGTTCCCACCAAGGTAGCCCCTATTTTGTCCTTCTCAGAAGAAGACACTGAAACTAGCAGTAAGTCTACTGCAAGATCCTCAAGGCAGACTGCCAGAATCCACTTCTGAGTTTAATAAAAGATCCTGAAAATGTGGGGGACCTGGGAATTAATAAAAGATCCTGAAAATGTGGGGGATCTGGGAACTGTGATCTTTATTTAAAGGCAGAAGGAAGGCAAGAGATCTTTTATTTCAATCATAGCTGCCATATAATTCCTTTTCATTTGCCTTCATATTGGTGGCCCAGGGAATTTTTTAAATTCCTGGTCCTAGCCTCCAACAGCCATTGCAATATCAGGTAAAAAACTGTCCACGTATCCAACAATCTATATTCTAATTTGTAACAAAACTTATTAACTTTTTCTTACATGCACACTATCCTTCTCTCACCTCATCTGCACTGGGGAAGTATTTCAAACACTTTCCTAGGAAGCAGCCATTCTTCTTCCCGGTTGAAAAGTTTTATTCCCTAGAAGGAGAAGAGTAGAGAGCAAACCCCTGGATCTTGGAAAAGGATACTTCCTCTTTAAAAAGTGAGAAAAATCAGTGGACCTCTGCAAAAAACTTAGCTGAAGTGTTCCACCTAGTTCCACATGTGACAACCAAGAGAAATGGGAAACTTGTGAACAAAGCATATCAGGAGATCCTGCACCTAGGACCGAATATCATGCAGATGAACTTTCTTCTCAGCTTTCCCCATTTCCAACACTATCTTTGAAATGTCCAAATTTGGAACATAGATATTATGCACACAAAGAACTAATAAAACATAAAAGAAAGAACAAAATTTTAACTCCCACAATAAGTCAAAGACTTCAGGCTTCCTCTTAGAGACATGACTGAAATTCAACTGTCATAGGCTAGTGGCTTCCCTGCTTATCAAGGACCGGTCCCTAATTAAAATTAGAGTTCTCATTTTAAACTGTGATGATTTTAGCTATCTTTTATTTATTTATTTATTATTTGGCAGTGTTATTTAATGAAGTGAATAGAATTAAATTTTTTCTTTATTATGAGCCAGAACATCAGTCTCTTGAAACAGAGAACAGATAGACACAAGTTATCTGATCAGCGCTGGGACTAGGGGCATGCAAAAGTAAGAAGATTATTTATCTTGTGTTAATATTTCTCATTGCTATTGTTATTGAGGCCAAATCTAAAAGTGCTTAATCTAAAATACCATTGAAGACGATTGGATTATACTTGTCAAGATCAAAGCATAAGAAGGCTCCACAATTTCTCCCAATATAACTTATTTTCATTTAAATAGCTTCTCAGAACTCCCTAAAACTCATTCTTCCACAAGATAGAAGTACATGGTTAGTGGCTTCAAGGAGCCAACACTCTGAGACCTAACACACTATATTCTTATTTTACAGCATAACAACAATCCCACAGGTTTTCATTGGGTGGCTTTCTGCACTTTGGAAAATCTTGTTTTTTATATGGAGAGGTGAAAATAATATTGTAGGAATTTAACAGTGAGGATCATGTCTCAGCAAATAGTTACAGGTAATTTTCATAGGTTTGGCTGCTACCTTTGATTATCTTTCATTTATTACTATATTAAGAAACAAGTAGAAAAAATATCTAAGTCAGCATTGAAAAAGTGTTCATCTATGTCTTAAGACAGTGTCCTGTTTCACTTGCTGAAGTTTAATAAAGCACATGAGGCACCAGAAATATTTAGATTTTAGCTGCAACACATGGGAGATGTGGTTAAGTCTGGCAAAAAAAGGGGAGAAAGTAAGTTGATGAAGTGATAGTCCAGGAAGAAAAGGTGTGATGTCAGTATTAGAGCACTCTTGGATGGCTTTAAGAGAAAAAATTTTGACCATTAAGAGGATCTTCTATCTTTATTTATTTATCTGTTTTAGCACTTTTAACATCTAGGAATAATGCTTTGGACTTGTGTGAGTGCATGTAATGAGACAAACTATGACTTGAGTAAATTATGATTGCATAAATATGGAAGTGAGAGTAAGAGTTTCCATCTCACTCTGTTGCTTAAAGGCTCTAGCTGTGTAGTATAAATACTCATAGTATGTATCTATACTGTCGTGTAAGAGCATCCTTACCTAAGCACCCTTATGTAAGCATCCTCAAGGCAGGTTTTCCCTTTCATCATCAATGCCTTTACAGTGAATGACACGGGGAAGCAGCTCAGACCAGGAGGTTGCCTGGGCTTTTTATGACCCCCTTACCTCCCTCCATGAGGTGTGGATGTCCCAGAGGGAGAGAAGAGTTGTCTCTGCTGACATTGGTGTCTCTTCTAGCTCAGGTTCCTATTCCAGATTGTTATCATCAAATAATACCAAAAAAATCTGATCTTAATTACCCAGTTTGTTACAAATGAAGAAAAAAAGGCATTGAACATTTCAAATTTCTCTGTTTGGTATGTTATTTATTCACATTGTTGGCTACCCAATGAACCCTCACTTTTCTTCTGCTGTATTCCATATGACAACATTGCCGCTGATTGTTTTACTCTTCCCTGCCCAGGGACATCCAGCACATCCCCATCTCATTTTTTCAGGAGTGCAGAGAACATGTACTTTTTTGACAAATAATGTACAAATCATGTCCCACTGTTTAAAAGCACTCAAGAGCTAAGCCACTAATAAAATCCCTTGCCTCTGTAGTGCCACAGTTTTCACAGTATGTTACTTGTAGCTCTTCCAGCTACAAGTCTTCCCCGGTCTAGAATATGGAGTTTTCAAAAACTTTCTTGTTGTTTCTCTTTGGCTTAATTTATAACCCTGTTGTATATTTCCATTAAGCATGTCCAAAGAAGAGCAATACAGCAGGTGAAGGGTTTGAGTAATAAATCATATGAGAAGTGAAAGAGGGACTGTTCAGTCTGGAAACAAGGTTCACAGAGGACCTTTCAAACTTTATAAATACCTGGAAGGAGGTAGTAGTCAGGTGGAGGTTGCTCTCTTCTTTCAAGTAGCAAGGCAAAGAATGAGACTAAAAGAGCTCTAGATGTGACAGGGAGGGTGGATTGATTATTAGACAAAATTTCTTCACTGAAAAGTTAGCCAGGTATCAACGCAGACCGCCCGTGGAGTGGTTGGGTCACCATCCCTGGCGACATTTAAAAACGCAAAATATGGTGCTAAGAGTTGCAGTTCAGTGTTGCATTTGGCTGTGCTAAGTTAATGGTTAGACTCAGTGATAATGGATCTTCACTGACCTAAGTCCATGATTTTAAAAGCATTAAATATTTTCCTGGCAGGAAAACTAACCCTGTCACTTTTGATTTATGAACCTTTTACTATGCTATGCACTTTCAGCAGCTGGCTCAAGTTCAACTATCTCACTTTCTAGTTAACCAGTTTAACTAAAACACAAGCCAGCAGGACCTGAAGAGGCTTTTAATTGACATTATGTGTCTTCAAAGAAGAACATATGTTATTCCCACTTTGCTACTCAGTTGGATGACAGGAGCTCAGTAACATAAAGATGTAAGGAAGAAAAGTTATTTGACTCAACAGCACCATAGCCTTAAAGCTCCTTTCCACACATTTTGCACAAATTANACATCTAACAGGCAATGAAATACAGTAAGTTCGGGCAGGGAATCTTGTAAGAAATTGCCTTTTGAGGGGATGTGGTAGAGAAAGCACGAGGAAAGAAGCCTACAAATGCCAAATGCACTAGTAATTTATTTAGGGTTACAGAAATGTGTCAGCATAGTACAAACCATTGTAGATGAATGAATCATATATTTAAGAGCTTGTTTACATAACTCTAGGCTGAAATATTGCGTGACTTTAGTTTCCTTTCCCACATAACTTGCTCTCCTCTGACATTGTTTGCAAAACTGAGAGTTGAAGTAGCTTTTGTTGCGGACAGATAGGCACTTCAGTCAGACTTTGCCTTCCTTTAAGGAAGATTTATTAAGGATTTATTTTTTTCAGAAAAACTTAGGACACTATTTAATCTTTTATGTGAGAGAAGAACTCAGCAGTGCAAGGTTCAAGCAGTAAACAGAGGCACCGAAAGCCTCCTCTGAGTGCAATATTCTTAAAAAAT
This sequence comes from Donacobius atricapilla, assembly GCA_013397315.1. Taxonomy (NCBI): domain Eukaryota; kingdom Metazoa; phylum Chordata; class Aves; order Passeriformes; family Mimidae; genus Donacobius; species Donacobius atricapilla. Next base: position 9,975 of record WBMY01001499.1, read on the forward strand.
GGCATCTCATACCCTGAGCTGCTCATAGATGAGTCTTGTACCTGATCAGTGAATACAATTCCAGTCCAAGAGTATGCTGAATCACAAGCTTTTCAAAGTTACATACTTCAGCTCACTTTGTCAGGTCTTATTCCATTCACTGAATGCTGTTCTGAAGAATTCATGAGGATGGCGAAATTAGAAATAAAATTTGCTAAATAGGAAATACTACAGAAAAAGTCCAAAAAGCAAAGTCCATATCCAAGTAGCTTTCAACAGTTATGGACTGCTAGGCTGACTTTACATCTAAATTCAGGTCATTGCCCTATGTGCATTTTAGGAGGAATTGACAGAAAAAAAAAAAAAAATTCTAATCTCTAGCACAATCTACGCATGTCATTGAAAAAAAGTAAGTTTCTTTATCATGAAAGTTTGAAAGAAATCTTGTTAAGTTTCTAGGTAATGTCTTACTCTTTTCTTAAAGAACCGCATTCTTGCAGTATCAAATCACTGTTAGCCTCAAATGTAAATTACTATCAGTAATTCATGTGCATTTTTCAAAGCCAAAATCATTTCAGGTATTAGAGCTTTTGAGATTGATTTGTATCTTTTTGAGCTTCAGGTATTGAGCTTGATTTGTATCTTTTTGTGGGTGATATTTGTGTACCTCCTTTCGGAATTTCCTCTCACTTAAAGCATTTTTCCCCTTGTTTTTTTTATTTTGGAGAGTAATATGAAGTATCTGGGTAGGAAGAAAGGGTACCTGGAGACAATTTCCTAAGGAACGAGTCTGTGCACTCCCAGCCTCTCTGACAGTTATCCTTTGTTTCCGGCATCCATGACTGAATGGGCATTCTTAGGCTTACCTATTCACAAGGACTCAGAGATTGTGTGGTGTGTTTTTATAGGTTCTTTATTAAGTATGTTAATGTTTTAATCCACGTGCCCCCATTGTTACCTTTGCTTTGGTTGTACCCCATTATCCCCTCCCACAGCAATGTATCCTTTGCCTTCTCCCCTCCTTTGGAGACATGCCTGTCACTTCGGGGCCCTTCCCATCTTCTGGAACCTTCTCAGGAGGGTGTCGAGTGATAAGCTGTAGCCAGAGGAATCCCCTCCCCGCCTGGGAGATTGGTCCCTAAGGGTGTCCTTTATCCTCGGGGCCTCTCCCCAGGTTTTCCCAGTTGGCTGGACCTCTGCTCTCTCCCCTTCCCCCCCCGCCAAAAATCAACTGTTCGAGTGTTGCTCAGGGCTCTGCCCAAGCAGAAAGCCTGGGGTGAGGGGGGTTGAGGCAGGGCTCCCAATAAGCTCGTGTGGCAACCCCTCGACAGAGACTTCCTTCCTGTCCTCGCCATTGTCGCTGGCACACACCAGCTTGCTAGTGCCTTGACTGGGGTGTCCCCAGGAGCCCACTGGATTGGCTCGATCCGCGCTGCACACTGGGCTGTGCCGGCTGCGGTGTGAGGGCTGGCCCGGACAGGCGGAGAGGACGCTGTCTAGAAGGCACTGAAACAAGAGATGATGCAGAGAGACCTGTAAACCTTAAAAACCTTGTGCATGTAGCAGTTACATGAGCAAGGACATATCTATATAGCCTTAATCAAACCAGGTACAGAGAGGGCTGTTGGGACTGTCCACTGAGTAGAAGGCTTCTCATATGCATGGTCAGGAAGGTCCGTGGTCTGTGTGCTCACACCAAGGGCACACAAATATGAAATGAGTGATGCTGGCAAGGACTGCAACAAGCAGAAGGTCAGTGTTCCAAAAGCTTTGTTCAGCACCCGTGGGCTGCAGGAGACAAGCCTACTAGTGGACAGGGTCTCTAGTGTTACTCAGCAAGGAGGCATGTGTGGACCTAGCCCACCTGAATCACATGGAAAGTGCGGCGAGGGCGTAGGTGCTTGGGGCCAGTGTTACTTAGAGAAGGAGGGGAGAAAGCATGCTGAGGAGTCAATAAAGCTTCTCTACTACTTTTAATAATATTCTCCGACTTTGACTTATAAAATGGCCCCTGTGAACCGTAACATTTCAGTTCATTGATTAGAGATGATCAAAATTTTCATTGGGTCCAGGAGCCTGGCAAGTATCCTACCTTTAAACTGTTTATCCAGAGTTTTCTTCTGTATAGCTCTGGCCTGATTTGTTCATGAGAATTCCCGTTTAGAGACAAGAAACCAATTCGTCTTCCCTCCCTCTAAAACTTCAAACTGTTTTCATGTGATCAAATAAGCACTTTTAATAAGAATGACCCATTGCAGAATTTTCTTGTGCTTTCATTAATATTAATTATATCATTCTACTGTGAGTGCTTGATTTTGGATGAAGCGTTGCCAATTAAGAAAAACTGGTAACCAAAGTGCTAGATGTGATTTTTTTTAATGTATATGTTAAGAAGAGTAAGGAGAGCAAATACTCACAGCCATGATTTCTATTCATATCTTTCTCTCTGTCTCTTACAATGTAGTACAAAAATTAGTTTTAAATACATTATAAATAACTGCTATTTATTCCATACCATGCAACAGAAAAAAAAATAAGTTCAAAGATATGCTAATTAACTCAAAAGTTCACAGACTACCTGGAGTGAGATCAGTTCAAAGTCATTTGTACCTGGTTCTTTTCTGTGGCCAGAGCAATAACCAGCTGATTTTCGCATAGGTTTATATCCGAAACAGTGAATACTTGGATCCTGCAACATTTGAAAGATCAAAGATTTATATGTATCACACTACTTAAGCAGGATCTAGCATAATGCATTTGCTGCAGTTTCTTTTGAAAACCTATAGCACCTAACTCACTTCAGCTCTTGGGTTTAAGTAATGGAAAAGCATGCTTTGACTGGGCACTTTTCTTAAAAGGCACTGAAAATATAATTGTAAAAGAATATGTCTTTCTAGTAGTTTTATGAGTGCATCAAGCAGTTTCTGATAAAGATTCCTTCCTTTGTGTTGCACTTCTTTGACTTCAAAGTTTTGTGTGCAAGTTGTCAGCCTATTCTTACTTTTCACTCTCTACTTTTATTTCAGATATTGGTTGTTAATATTGTCCAGAATGCACACTGGTTTTGTCTCAATTTTAATATAAGTTTGATCCATGTATAGTCTAGGGCTGAAAACATCACAACATTTCCAATTTTGCAGCAAGATTTTAATCACAGCTCACTTTTCTGCCATGAGAAAGAGTAAAAGAAGTTCTACAGACTTCTTTGTTTAATGCTGCATTGAGTTTCTCAAGTATTTCTGCAACACTGATCAAGTTAAAACCGTCAGATTTAAATGAAATTCTATTCTGTCTAGCTAATTCACAGAGCATTTTTTAATGACATCTGTTCATCCATGTGAGGCTTAAACTGGGAGTGTAGGTCTGGGAAGAGCAATTGGAAGCAGCAAGGAAATTTTGCTAATCTGAGGTAGGTAACAGTAACAGGAAGGAATCTGAACTTCAAAGCTGGGCCATGCAAGCCTGAGGCACCTGGGAATGTGCTTTGTTTGCCAGTGTAGGAGAGGCAGTCTTCCCGCTCCCTTTTTGCTATTATTTCTAGATAAATGAAGTACTTTAAACTTTCCTAGGCTGGCAATCCAGTCCCACATATAATGTGAGATATATACCTTGTGTGACCTGACCTATATATCAAAGTGCCTACACAGAGTTCTCACAACAGGGCCAGAGACAGTACTTGCAGAAAAATTGCTTCATGGGCTCTGAGTAAGTCTTTCCTTATATAAATAACCATGAGCTCAGCTGAACATTTCCCCTGGAATTCCCTTCCGTATAAGTCAGTAATTTTTTAAACTTTTCTCAAGGCTCACAATAAACTTTCAACCAAGCAACTAGACCTCCTCTGATCTCCAGGATAACTTTAGCTGACAAATTCACTTGCAGAATTTACAGGTGAAGCAAATTCTGCGTTGCTGCAGTTGACCCAATTCCTATTGCTGCCAGTATGGTAAGATGTTCCCTTATCCTTATGGGTTTTATGCACTAGACATGCCACTTTTTTTATCATTTTACATGTATATAAAGCATATCACTTGCAAACGTGTTTCATTAAGTAAAATGACTCCTAGTCTGTGAATTCAATAGATCTATTGAGGGTTATGGTAACCAGAAAACAGAATGTGTCTACAACCAAAGTAGTAACTCAAGTATTTAAGTGTGTAACACATCACAAAAAGAGAAGATACATGCAGTATTTTTCACATTTCCTTCTAACTAATGCAGGAGTGAGAGGGTTAGATGTACCTTCCCAGTCACTCCCCAGCCCAGGAACTCATGTTTAAAGACCACAAACATCAGTGGTTCACCTACTGGTTTGCTACAAAAAAACCTTTGGGCTAAAGTATTAGCTGCATGAGAAAGGCAAACATTATTTTGAGAAAGAATCCTCCTTCCCTGTACTAAAAAATTTTACAAGATGTTAAAAAATTTTAGATTTATGTAGAATCTTTATGTTGTCTTCTGCAAGAAGCAATATCTGTTGGACTAACACTTATAATAAAAAGGGAGTTTTAGAAACAGGAATAGAGATGACTGTAAAAGTGTTGACCACAAGGACTGCTAGGGTTAACTAACTGGAATGTTGTTTTCCTTTGGGAGAGTGGCTGGAGCTTGGAATTGGGAGGCACCCAGCAGCCCAGCTCCCTTCCTTCTCGGCTGCTTGCTGTCCCACACTGCTGGCCCGAGGAAGAGGAAGAGGAAGAGGAAGAGTTAACTTTAGAGGAAAGATTTTAATATAACCATATTCCCTATCTACTCGGGGAAAGAAGATTGTACTCTGATTAAAGCAAGGAGCAGTGTTCAACATCAGAAAAGTAAGATTCAACCAACTCCCTCATTCTGCAATATTGGAAAAATGCTGTGGGAAATTCCCACTAGACTGGGATAGACAGGGACAAGAACTAGAACTGCAAGGATGAGAGAGGGTATCTGTAGAGGGAAACTGTATTGCCATGCTGGGTGAACAATACACATCTAGTTATAAACTTGCTTTTGTTATTCCGTTTTGTGTTTTCCTCTGATTTCAGTGTCTTTCCCCAGGTTATTCATCTTCCTTCATATTTGTCAACATTTACTGAAAGCTTTGACCTGCTACCTACAAACTTCCAGACCTTTCCTTTCTAACAGGTCACAGACCACAAATCCCACTAAAAGGACTCAGTATATTCAGCCAAAACCAGTATTAAATACCTATCAGCAAACTTGAGCCACCTCGGTACCTACACAGAAATCCAGGGTAATCCAAGAAGAAACTAATTAGCTAGTCTAAGAACTTTTTAAAAACTTCAACCAAAGTTGCCCATAAAGCCTTTATTTTAATATACCATTATTCATTATTTGATCTGCTTCTCTTTTTCTCCTCATTTCCATTAAAAAGGGTATACAGTACAAGATGTATGTATGGCAACCTCCCAAGCCTGAAAAAAATGTGTTTGACAACAAACTGGTTTTTGTTAGTCAGTTTTCACTGAAAACTGCAAGTGTCTCTGAAAACATAAAGAGGAACATTTTTTACATTGAAGTTTCATCTAGGAAAAAAGAACAGAACAAAAGCAAGATGCATTCCTCTGCCCAGGAAGGTTATATCCCTATACAGCTTGGGACGTTGAGAGGGGAGCACAAAGGTGGACTACACAAGGAACCATTTATTACTGTCGAACTTCACCTGGAGCACTGCATCCAGCTACAGGATCTTCAACATTGGAATGGCATGGAGCTGTTGGAGTGGGTCTGAGGAAAGGACATGAAGAAATTTGGAGGGATGGAGTGCCTCTCTTATGAGGAAAGGTTGAGAGAGATGGGGCTGTGCAGCGTAGAGAAGTCTCTGGGAACACCATAATGCAGCCTCCCTGTGCTTAAACAGCATTTATAAGAGAGATGAGGACAGAGTCTGTAGTAATAGGGCAAGGGGTAACAATTTTAAACAGAAGGAGAGTCAGTTTACACTAGATAGTAGGAAGGAGCTTTTACCATGGGAATGTTGACACATGTTGCCCAGAGAGGTGGTGGATGCTCCCCATCCATGGAAACATTTAGGTCAGATTAGAGAAGCTCTTACCAAGCTAGTCTAGTGGAAGGTGTCTTTACTCATTGCAAGTGTGTTGGACTGGATGTCCTTTAAAAGTCCATTCCCACCCAAACCCTTTTGTGATTTATGATTCTTTATTAAGCCTATAGAAAACCTAGCACCCTGTAAAGTGGAAGTGTGCATCCACCACTACCGTCCCACAGACACTGCTGCGAGCTCACCCTGTTGCATGTTAGATGCCTCAACGTGAAAACCTCAACCTCTCCTTCCAGTTGTTAGATAAAAAACAGGTTTCTGCAACACTACTGCAGCTCTGTGTCAAAAGCCTGGTCTCCAATGCACTCATTTGTACACAAGTCAGCTGGGATACAAGAAAAGCAAATTTCAAGATGAGGTGTTCCTGCAGAGCTGTTTGCTACATATCCTGCACACAGGTATTGTCTAATACTCCTGCTGCAATCTAAACAGTTCCTGACTGGTGCTGCACCATGGAGAGCCTCAGCAGATAACAAAGGTATTTTAGCCTTACTCCATGGGTATTATGGGACCCCTGCAAGGTATTTTGGGCAGCTCAGGATGTGAACACCTGCAGGGTCAAGCAGCCTGTGCCTGTCCAAGTTGTCATACCAGGGCTGACTATCTCACGAGCCACAGAGCAAGGTTTTCCCATCTTCAGGGGAGGGGATTTGCCCCTCTCTTTTCCTGCAAACACCCCTGTGTGACTGGTCAAACTAAGTCAGCAAGGCTGTCCTTGCATAAATATTGAAATAAGCACTCATCTTCGCAAAACAATAAAGTCTGGCTTAATAAGTGCTAGCAATTCCATTGATTTTCTTTGAATCATATTAAATATTCATTTCAATAAGATCTGAAAATACCCTTTTTTGAGACTTTTTTAATTTCCAGAGCAAGTCATAGGTGGAGGAAATAAGGGGACAGCAGGGGCCCTACTTCTGAATCCACCTCAAACACAGTATTTGGAAAATCAAGAAACAGTTATTTTTTGAGAAATTCTAGGTTTATTTATCTATTTAGTACTGCCTTCCTCTCCAGTTGTAATTTTGGCAGAAGACCTGCAATGGATTCTTCTATGAGAAGATGGAATACAGTATAATTTCAACTTTTTGCATGATACATTTTCAAATTAATTATTTCGCAGACTAATAAAGATTATTTAAATTCATGGCTTTTCTAATCACAGGCAATGTTTACAAACAGAAAAAAATGAATGTTTTTAAAAGTTAAATGGACAGTTTTGCACTTTAAGCAATTTATAAATTCACTTCAGCCAGTCTTCTACTGATTTTTGTTTTTATTGCTTTATTTTATAATCAGAAGTACTTCATAATTGTGGACCTTGCTAATAATTTGATCTCATGAAAAGAGGAGAATTCAAGTAAAAGTGACCCAGTAGATAACCACAAAACTGGTGATGTTAACAGAACAATAGGGGCATTGAAATATTTTGATTTTTAAAAAGCAACAGGTAATACTACCAAATGGGTTTATATATCTGGCATTTATGGTGAAGTGCAAGTGAATTTGGGTGTTTGATTTGCAAAAATACCACAAAAATCATAAATATGCCAGTGCATATAAATACATGTGTGTATCTTCATGCACACTTAGGGTTATATACATTACATACTTCAGTGTCCTGTGAAACATTCAATAATCCTCAAAGAGCATTCTGCACATTCCACAAAGACTGTCTCTAACAGTCAAATTTTTGAGCAGCTCCTATCAGCTGTATTTCTTTAGAAATAAACAACTATCTTGAAGCAAAGATGGATGTATATTAAAAAGAAAATAGAGATCCTCATTTTCTTCCTTCCCCTCTTCCTGTCACAACCACCTGGGAAGCAGTACATGAGCAATCCTTCTTTTTGGATAACTAAAAATATATATGCTGCGATTCGCTGTCAGTATTACAAATAGTAAGAAACTATATCATACTAATTTTATGATATATATATACACACACACACACACATATATATATAACTTGATACTTATGCTAAACAGACATGCATTGCATACTGTAATGGGTTAAAATTCAAAAACTGGGCGGAAACACTAAAATATGTAATGGTTATTACATTCGCCTAATTTTCATTTTATTGGAATAGGATTAAAAGAAAAGCAAAACAGGTTCAATTTAAAAATAGAAACAGTTATATTTATTAACATACAGTAAAGGTAAACAAACAAAAACTAACCACGAAACCCTCTCAAAAACAACCTCTCTCCTCTTTAGCAACAATTTACTTTTCCACGAAAATAATGCAAAGAGACAAAACATCAGAACTCTTAAGTCAGTAGCACTTATAAAATAGTCTTTCATTCAGTCTTTTGAGAGAGACAAGTCCCTCCTAATTCTTCTGGTAACTTTCCACAAGAGACACAGTCTGTTTGTGGCTTCCAGCTCTTATAAACACAGCCTGCCCGACACTGCATCTGTGAGCTTCTCAAATGTAGCTTTTCCCATGGCTGCGTAAGGGTTGTGGACTTAAACATGGGGTTTCACCTTTTAAAGATGCACAGCTTCACAATAAAGGACTTCTTATTCTTCACTGGTGACAAGGCTCCAAGACATCTCAATAGGATCACTGCATCAATTTCTACTT
>WBMY01001499.1:28566-39656 GCA_013397315.1 Donacobius atricapilla
CAAAAAACAAAGGAAAAAAAACCCCAAACCAAACAAAAAAAGCAAAAACAAACAAACAAACAAACAAACAAACAAACCCACCGTCACTTGTGATTGCCTTGTGCTAAGTTGCAGTAAGAGGTTTCCTTTGTCTGTGGTCTACTTACAGCAAGCACTTTATTTCCATTTCTATGTCTGTTGTAACAACATTTGCCACAAGGAAAGATTACTCTAGTGCCAGCAGACTACAGCAAAGGGATGAAATCACTATTAGCTGTGACCTTTTAGTACCTTTTCTTTTCAATATTCTCTATTCCTGATGTCTTCTGCAATAGATAAGGAAGTAAAGTCAAATCAAGTATCTCCTTGCTGCTGAGATCCGCTTCAGCCAGAAAATGCAACTGGTTTATGTGGACTTGATATTTCTGAGTCTAAGAGACTCTAGCTTGCTAGCAGCTGCTAACTTTTCCCAAGGGAAAAATATCTCAAGAAAGGTTCTCCTCAAAACAATCTTGGCAAACAACTGTCCATTCTCAAAACAATCTTTCTCCAGGTGGCGTTTTGCCTTTCTAGTTCTGTCTCTCTAGTTTAATCAGTGGGATTAGAGAGATGTCGTTCCTATTCACCAATCATGTTAATTCTGTATCAGAACACCTTATAAAAGGTAGTAAAAATTAGACAATAAAGCCTTCTCTATGCTCTTTGCCTTCTGAAATATTTAGAGTCTCATCCTTTTTTCGTGTCCTACAGTGACAACTTTCAAAATGTGTTCCATTTTGGAATCAAATTTTGATTTAGTGACCATAGTAGTTTTGTTACAAGATATTCGGTAGATTAAAAATTGGACTGATCTTACCAAGAGCAACTATTAACTCAATAATGGCAGAGAAAACAAACTTACTCATCACTTTCTCAGCTAACACTGGTTCAGACAAGTAGCTGAAGATCTACAGCAGCATACATTAGTCCTTCTAAAAGCTATCCACTTCCACTCTGATGACAAAGGGTTCTGGTCTGACTGAAGAAAAGCCTACGTTTTGCAATCACCTTCTTTACACATATAATTCGGGTTCCTTGGGTTCTCCCTGCCATCAGGAAGAGAGGTCTCCTGCCTGGCCCCGCAGCCCAGACAATCCCATACTGCCTAAAGCAAGGACAGGGCCCCAGGGCAGTGAAGACAGGAAATGCTGTCTAAAAACATAACCTAGTGCTGTTCCCATGCCAAGCCATGCATCCTGCCGTGGGATCCTGAGGAACCCCCGCAAGATGACAGGCTGCAAGAAGACAAGCACTGGGTGAAGCACTGCCGTGCCTCTTCTCCTGCTGTTGGTGTGCTCACAGACACATTGAGAGACACTTCCTCCCCAGAGGCTCATCTGGTGCCACCCCACAAGTCAGTGGAGTAACACCTACAGAGAATTTTGCCACCCAGCCTTAATTGTAATAGATGGTTTTCATTACTTTGTTTCATTTTTCGCATCCCCACAAGTGTTGTTCTCCTTGCAAATCATATCCTTGGTTTTCGTGTCTGTATTTAATTACCCTCAAATTAGAAACTTGCAGCGCTGCTGTAAAGCAAATACTTAGATAGGAGTGAAGGACCAGAATAAAAAAGGATTTTTTTTCCCCTGAAGGAAATCATTCACAGCTGCAGTACCAGGGAAAGACATTTTAAAGGGATTATACTGTAGATAGAAACAATCTTTATTATTAGTGGTGTCTGAAAAACTTACCACACTCAGATGTCAAAAAATACCCCTCAAGGCTGCACAGCTATGGAAGTTTTCTTACTTTTCATATGTAAAACAAAAAAATTAGCCACACAGAAAATGACCTGAGTAAAATATTGAGTGGTAAAAATGTTTTTGATATTCAAGAGAACATGAATTGAAAGAAGTTTATTTTGTGGCTAGAAAAAAGGTGTATCATCTTTCAAGTTTTAGGAAATAGATCTGCCATTCTTCAAAAATGAATAATTGTTCAGAATAAAAAAAAGTCTATGTCATTAAAAATTTTCTGCAAATGTTTATGTTCCCCAAATTCTGCATTTAAGAGAAAAAGATACATTTTCAAAATTGAAGAAAGAGCTATACACCTAGTTGGTGCTATGAAGTCCCTTGGGATTTTGAAGTGCAACCTGAAACAGGCTCAAAGAAGCGAGCTGATTTTCAGAGGTGAAATTCTTGGACATCTTTAGACGTTTGTGGGGCCATGAGGAGAGCTAGACAGGGGATCTGACAACCCCATGGAAATTACAAGGTAAAGGTCATTTGCCACTGTGGGCTTGCCCTGGGCAGAGAAGCTCATCTACAGTCTTGTGGAGATTTCCTCCAAGGAGAAAGAACTTCAGCAGTCTTAGATCTTCTGAGCTCCCAGCAGTGCATGAGCACAGGCTTTTGTGAAGCTGCATGGTGAACCGGATGGAGGACCTGATTTGCAGAATGAGAGCTGCATTGTTTTCTTGATGCAGTGCAACCACAACAAGGGCTGCACTCAGGGGCCATTGGATCAAGACCTTATAAGAAGAGCACGGAGACACTTGGTTTGTTCAGCCTGGAGAAGATACTGGGAGTTGTCTCAGCCGAGACACACCTTGCACTTGGTCTTGTTAAACTTCATGAGATTTCCATGGGTCCACTTCTCCACCTTGTCCAGGTCCCTCTGGATGGCATCCCATTCTTCCGGTGTGTCAACAGCACCACTCAGCTTGGCATCATCTGCAAATTTGCTGAAGGTGCACTCAATCCCTTTATCCGTGTTATTAATGAAGCTATTAAATGACACTGGTCCCAGTACAGACCCCTGAGGGACATAATTTTTCACTGATATCAACTGGGACTCTGAGATCTTGACCACTGCACTCTGGATGTGATCATCCACCCACTTTTCTACCCATCTAACAGTCCACTCATCAAATCCATCACTCTCCAATTTGGAGAGGAGGACATTTAAGAAAAGCCATGTCAAAGACTTTACGTAAGTCCAGATATATGACATCTGTAGTCTTTCTCTTACCCACTGATGCAATCACCCCATCAGGCCACTAATTTGGCTAGACAGGGTTTTACCTTGGTGAAGCCATTCTGGCTATCTCAAATCACCTCCCTGTCCTCCCTGTGCCTTAGCACAGCTTCTAGGAGGATCTGTTCTATGCTCTTCCCAGGTACAAAGGTGAGCTTGACAGGTCAGTAGTTCCCGGGGTCCTCCTTTTTTGTTAAATATGGGTACAATATTTTCCCTTTTCCAGTCATGGAGGTTTGACGACTGCCATGACTTTTCAAATATGATGGATAGTGACTTGGCAAGTACATCAGCCAATGCCTTCAGGACACTGTGATACATCTCATCAGGTCCCATGGACTTAGATACATTCAGATTCCTCAGGTGGGCACCTTCTCCTGTGAGTTGTCACCAATTTACCAGCAGAGGTTATTATTGGACTGCCTTTTCCAGTAAACATACCTGTCAAAGGTTTTCTGTTATTCCTTACTTCCCTTGCTAGGTAAACTTCCAGCTTCATCTTTAGGGAAAATGCTGAGAACCAGACTGGAGGAATTGAATCAGATGCCAAAAATGTTTATGGAAAACATGACAGTTTGGAGTTTTACTGCTGGATGAATTTCTTGACACTGATCATGGCATAGCTGCTGAACAGCTGTGCTGCCACAAATCCCAGGAAATGCAAGTGTAAGTGGGAGGCTGCTTTTTAACATTTTAAACAGTGAAACATGTTTAAATCTGTTTACTCACATTAACATATTTAAAACATATTAAATGTGTGTGCTTAATACTGTGCTAGAGTAGGAAGTCCCAGCAACTGAAGCTCATCCTTTCTTAACCAAAGCACCATTCCCTCAAGAACTTGTTTTTGACTAGAACTTCACAAGCAAGCTTCACAAATTGCAATGTAAAATTATTCTACTCATATGAGTGTGGTTCATCTGAGTTGCTTCAGCTGAAGATCCAGGCCAGCTGCATCACTCTGCTCAGATGAAACAGCAGCATTCAATCACTAACCTCAGTTCTTCTCTACAGAAAGAAATCCTCAGAGAATTTTCTTAAGTCTTTCTCCTTTTCCTTCCCACTTGCACCATTGCCCTCAGCATCTGCTACAAGGCAGAAGAATGACTGACTAATTTACTGGCATAATTTTTACCTCTGAACAGCTCTGCAGCAATACTCTCCTTTCTTTCCCTCTGCAGAATTATAGAATCATAGAATGGTTTGGGTTGGAAAGGGGTCTTGATGATCATTTTGTTTCAACCACCACTACATAGGCAAGCCACCTCTCATTAGAACAGGTTTCTCAATGCCCCATCCAGTCTGGTCTTGAGATGGGGCCAATCCATCCAATCTCCCAGAGATGGGGCATCCACAAATTCTCTGGGGAAGCTGTTCCATTGTTTCACTGTGGAAGTCTGGCTGGCTGGGGCGGACAGTGGGCTGGCCTCCACAGGTCACACGGGAGGCATCAACTTAAGGCCCTGGAAAGCAGGATGTTGAGAGGGAAAACATCTAGCTAGATTATGGTGAGAAGAGCATGATTATGGGAGTGGTTACACTGATTATGATTCCATATCAGGCAATGTTTCTAGTTCTTGTCTGCGATTCGTTTGTAACATTCTCTATATGTTATGTTTCAAGTTCACGCTGATGATTGGATCCCTACCCTCAGACGCAACCCTATATATTGTGGAGTTTAGTGCTAGGTCTTTGGAGATTTTCCTGTATGCATGGCTTCTGCCCCTTGTTGTTTTGCTTGTTATTAAAGTTTACTGTTCCAGGCTGCTCCATCGTTCCCATCCGTATTTCATTTTGCAACTCCCAGCTGGTCCGGTTCTGAGGTTGCTACACCAACGTGACATTCCACCACCCCCACAATAAAAAACTTCTTTTTATATCTGATCTAAACCTACTCATTCAGTTGTAATCCAATCCCCCTTGTCCTATCACTACATGCCTTTGTAAATAATTCCTCTCCAGACTTCTTGTAGCCCCCGTCAGGTACTGGAAGGCTGCAGTGAGGTCTCCCTGGAGCCTTCACTTCTTCAGGCTGAATGGTCTCAACTCCCTCAACCGGTCTCTGCAGGAGAGGTGCTCCAGGCCTCTAATAATATTCATGGCCCTCTTTCTCATGTGAGGGAAATATGATCTATATGGCACTAAATGGATGTGTTCGCTTTAAGCTCGTTTTTTTTCCTGTTCACTTCAGGTAATAGCTTCTCTTTAAGCCAGTCCTCTTCTCCACTTGTTTTGGCTGACTCATAGTGAACCTTGCAGATTATGTTTTAAATTGTATTCCCTATTGCATGACAGCCAGAATACAGAAGTAGCTACATCCTCTAATTCTGTAGATTCTATGCAAATAGCATTGAAATTGTTATTTTTCATTCTCTGTCTTCCTTTTCTTCTTTGACTGATACAGAAAATATCAAAAAGCATCAGGTGCAGCAGCTTTCAGCCAAACCTAATTAAAAGAAATTTATTTTACATATAAATTAACAACCTGAGTTTCTATTCCTTGTGACTCCCTGCTTCATCTTAACAAGAATTCCCTGTTGTAACAGCAAATGTTAATTTTAGTGATTTTAACTTGTTTTTTGGCCAGAAATGGACAAAATGCTTGCATATTTTTCTGTTCATCTGGCTCTTTCCATTCTCTTTCCATTCCTTTCAGAGTGTTTCATTGCTGCTTGAATGTCTTCTCCAGAGGACAAGTGTTTTCACCTGGAATCAGTCTAATTTCCATATCTGATTCCCAGCCTCAGGCACTTCTCTCCCATTACCATCTCTGTACTCCTTGTCCTACCAGAGATTAAGGATGTCACTTCAGTGGCTTTACACAAGGGCCACAAAGCTTTGTTTTGTCTCCCTGGTTTTTTCCCACTCTCCCACTGGTTTTCCTAGTAAGAGGTATGCACTATACACCAGTGAAAATACTTCCTCATATCATGAGGAGTTTTAATGATGGGAGTTTTTTGAACAAGGTTGCCACTCCCAATAATAATTAAAGTTAATTAAAATGATAAGTAACAACCCGATTATGATGGTGGATCAGAGTGACCCTGGGAGCAGGTGGCTTGTGAGCAGTCCAAGTCAACTGGACTTGGTCACAATTGTTGTTTTATGTCCAACACAGCTGCAGCAAAGCCAACAGTAAGTGTTCTCGAGCTCTGTACCTTTGAAGTAGCTACAAGATTAGATTCCTTGGAAATGCAGAAAAAAAAAGGCACTATAAAACAGCTTCTCCTTAAACTCACAAAAAATAGAACTATTTGGAAGATTAAAGGCAATTTCAGTACTTAAAGAGAATAATTGAAGTATCAAGAGAACTCCCCAAAGAAATTGTTGATAAAGTGAGGATCCTAACACTGGGCCCCAGATGACTCTACCTCTATGTCTGTTTTTTCATTCAGGCATAATGCATACCAAAGTAACAGTTACTGAACATATTGTTACTTTCACCTTATATTTTTTTTTCTGTGAAGATCTAAAAGTATATCTGCTGCTTGATTCAAAAGAGAGAGAGGCTGCTGTAATTCTGTGTATCCTTTACATAATACTAATCCTTAATAGAAAAGAGGGGGGTTGAGAGGGGTTTTTTAAAATTTTATTTTTTTTTATATTTGCATCACACTGTGAAGGAAAAAAATACCAGATGTGAAAGATCTTAAGAAAAGGTAGTTGTTTCCAGTTTAAGTCAAACATCAAGTATCTCATATGTCTTACTCAAAGGGCTGACCATAGTAAAACATGTAGCATCATTTCTACCTGTGCAAAAGAATAAGCTTAAATGGAGACACTAATCCTTATTATTGGAATTTTTTCAAAGTGTTCCTCCACTGAAAATGAAACATACAAGAAAGGTAAATATAGGAAAATATATATTTATCTTTGAAAATATGCAGAAGTAATAACAAACTTTCATGAAAAAATATATGAATAGGGCGTGATCTTCAATTGCTTACTTCCTTCCTTCTTCTTCTTCTAGCTGAAAGTTTCTTCCGTTGTTAGTAATGGGTTGACATGAGCTTCCAGTTAAGAATCACTTTATCATGGCTTAACATTCAAACAATTATGTTTTCAAATATTGCCTTTTCTGCCCGTAGAAGGTGCCCAATTTCTGCCAGAGCGCCATGGGACAGCTTGCTGGCTAATAAGAAATCAGAACCTGGGACCCCGTAACTCTGGGTTCCTGCCAGTCACATTAACTAAAGTCATAGTTATAATAAAGCTAAGTGAAACAGTTCATTTCAGCTACTGACATGTATGAAGTGATTTCTTAAAGATGAACTCTCTAAAGACTAGGTTTACTTACACTCACACTCTGTCCATATCTGTTGTTTGCTACACATCTTAATTTGCTGCTGCTAGCATGTTGTGAGAGAGGCACAAAATAAAAAAAAAAAAAAAACAAATTCCATAATCTTAATTTTGAGATTTTTCATAGTAACAAGGTTCAAAAATAAAAATTTGACTGATTTGTGTTATTTAAAGTGAAGTGATGAATAGTGTGGTGGAAAATGGAACAATTTTTGAATAATGGCAAGTTTCTTGCACATGTACTCACACCCTATGTACTTCAGTAGGGAATTCTACAAATATTTTCATTATTTCTAAACACCTTTTTTCCAGCTTGACAAAATTGAATTAAGTAAAAGAAGTAGTTAGGGAAATTTCATCCCATAGGTTGGTCTCGAATGACTCACTGTTCTGATGTTGAAACTAACATCACTGTGCTACTCTGTTTTTGCACCCCACTTATGAATTCCAAATCACATGCTAATTTTTGAGCATCTTCCAAACTGGCAGAGTTGTCCAGATGGCCATGTAAATGCTTCCAGTGTAAATACTCATGCAAACATGCATTCACACCCTTATTTCTGATATTTTGCTTAGCAATGAACATTCTTCTGAACAAAAACTTGCTTTCAGAAACATTTGGAGAATGTAAATGAAAAGAATTCTGAACATCATTGAAGATGATTCATGATTTCTATTCAAAAAACTCCTTGTGAAACCTTCTAAAACAGCTAAAATCAAGAGCATATTCTTCTCCACCGTGACCCAGATTAGAAGAAGTACGTGGGTAACTTCAAACATGTAGATAGTGTCAGTTGCTCACAGATTTATATATGCAATTACATTTCTTTTTTTTTCCCAGGAGCTTTATGATTTTTATTCATGTTCATCTTTTCCTGAAATTTTATGGGATATCTTTAGGAATGGCATAAAAGCAGAGACTTAATGCAAATGTTAGTCAGTCACAAACTTTAATGTCACAATGCAAGGGAGAAAGAACAACACTGGAACAAAAGACACAGATGAACAAAAGGAGAGATACAAATGAACAGCACATAAAGACAGCATGACTGTCAGTCTGTAAGAATATAAATGTAAAGTCAATTATTAGAGGGTTTAAAGGACCAATGAATAGTGAAAGTTCTTGAAGTAATTCCAGGGTTAGTATTGGTCAATGATAATAAACAAGATGAGGATCCTTCAACAGGTTGGAGTGTTTCTAGGAAAAGAGTCTGTACATGAACTGAGGAAAAACCAAAAAATCTTAGTGACCAAGAAGGAGTCACTGTAACAATAATCAGTAATTATTTGATTAATTCTCCAATAATCTCATTGTATTACATATTTCTAAATTATTTCCTTTAATTTCTTTATGCTGCATCTACTCAGAGCTTCTTCCTTTAGGAGAAAAATAAGGATTAGTTTGTAATAAAATCCATAAACAACCTAAACATTAAATAAGTCAATTTTTTATAACACCTTTTATAACACTGTATCCAGAAATATATTGAACAAATCTTTGAAATAGCTGTTTTAAAAAAACCCAAACAGACATTTTGCCAGTGAAGGAGTTAATGATGGTATTGAGTTTCAAGTAATTTAGAGTACAGTCATTCAACACAAATACTTTAATCAATTATTCACAGTGTTATTCTTTTGCAAATCCTACAGATACAACCACTCAGTCCTCCACTCCTTAAGTATCATAGACAGGTGGCACAGCAGTGCTAGGTAGATTACTCAGAAAGCAAACATCTGTGTAAGATAGTGATGTTGGCTCCAACTTGTTTTGCTGTTCGTGGCACAGTGCTCTAGGAAGTTGGGGGATCCAGTATTTAAGGGGTAAGAAAACTACCCAAAGATAGCCCTCAGTTGAGGAAGTAAAAGGAACAGAAGAAATGAATGGGAGAGCACAAGGCTGGAGATACAGTTTTAAGGGAAGACAGCTCTAGAATGCAAGTATAGGATGCAAAAAAAATAAAGGAACTACAGCTGAGGTAGGTTGCTTGGGAGTATCAGCAAGCAACACTACCTATTTGAAAAATAATTGTGATGCCCACCTCTCAGTCTCTCTAGAGTCCCTTTGTATACCAAACCAAAAAGCTGGACTCCATCACTAAAGAGTAGTTGCAAAACATGAGTAGTCAACACTTCTTTCCTTCTTTGGTATCAGAAACTTTCATACTTCTGCTCCTGGTATAAAACCAATGGCCACAGTAACACATCTACTCTGTCTTCATAAATCCAGAGACCAGGGTCCCTGATGTGGAGTGAAGATGCCAGTAGCAACCTTATCACATTAAGGGGAACGTGATGTCTATGCAGCAACTGGATAGATAAGATTCTCCTTCCTATTTTTCCATGAGACTTCACATATGGTCAGTAATAAGCTTCCAAGACTGTCTCCTGAGAGACCATGTGCACCGTCTTCCACAAGGCAGTATTTTAATGGTGTTCAATGCATCCTCTTTTCCAGTACACCAAAAATAAAAAAGCTTATACTGAAGACATGAAGATTGAGATCATACAATCACTTGTGTTTTCATCTTCCTCCAGTAATAATCAGCAAGCAAGGGAAAAGAAACTGGAACCTGAATACAAAGAGAAAATTAATAAAAATATCACTAGCAATAATAATAGCAGTAATAAAGGCAAAAATAGAATTAGAGTTCAGTTGACATCTATGACCCAGAAGGAGAACTTAGGAAAGGCAGTTAAGTTTTGCTTTGCTAGGATTCATTTTCATTAGGTTTAAACAAAAAACATATAGAGACTGTCAAATTTTCATAAAGCAAAATCTAAAAATTTTCAAGTTACTTAAATAGGTAGAATATTCTGTACTCACTTCAATCCATTTTAGCCATTAGCCGTTATTGTTGAGTGCACAGCTACATGCTTCACATTCAAAAAAATATTTATGTCAAAAAGCCAGTATGTTTGTGAGGGCAGTATAAGTAACCTGTCTTTCCTCTGGAAACATTATTTCTTGACAGCAACAAATGAATACACTACACACACTTGTAGTAATGCATTAAAATCTACACTAAAACAAGGTGCTGCTTTATTACTTTGTCACCTTAAGTCAAGGACTGGACTCCAAATTAACTTATCTGTTCAACTTATTTTTTGGACTCCAAAGTTTTAAGACATATAAACCTTTCTCACTAGAAGGTAACAATTCTTTTTTAAAATTAGATCTCTTGAAGCAAGAATCTGGAGTGAGATGAGCAATGATTTGGACACAGGTTCCCTTATGAAATAGTCTAAGGAGGCTCAGCTGAAGTTGCATCCTCTCTAGTGTCTCCAACAGAGATTCATACAGAAAGTCGGACGACATCAGTAGACCCAATCTGGCTGTCAAAAAACATGGAAAAGTGAAAAGAAAACTTGCAGAGAACTGTCTCTTTTGTCTATCATTCTCTGAAAATGGGATTGTATTGAAGAATAGTGCTACTGGTGAACATAACCTGTAACCTGTACAGACTTTCACTGAGATTTGGAGAAGTTTTAATTCTTTATGGCTCCCCTTCATCCTCAGAAGTGTTTCTCCAGCTTCAGAATAAGTTCTAGTTTTAGAAAAGATTTTTGTCTTTCAGTCAAATGCAAACACTTCCCATACATTGAGTGTGCGATAATTGCTCAGAAAGAATCTGTTTGGAGTACATATATGAAACCCACTAGTGCATCTTCTTACTAATGGATTCTTGAGCTTTTTTTTTTTAAGCATGTGAACAGTATAACAGAAATTGGGAGAGCTTTTCTGTCCTGTAAATATGTGACATATGCCAGCATGGTGATTTTATTTTGCC
>WBMY01001500.1:1195-32559 GCA_013397315.1 Donacobius atricapilla
GGGAGATTTGCTCTGTGCTGAGCTTTTCCCTGCAGCCTGCTTTATTCCTTACCTGAGAACAGGTTTTATTTCATCTCTCCCAAGTGGCAGCTCAGATGTTGAGGCACACATCCCCCTGCCAGGCAGGAAGGAAATGAAATCAAATTAAATACACTGGTTGTGACGACCACCACTCCCCAAAAAAAGAGATCCACAACAACTCTGCACATTTGCACCAAACTGAAAAGCAGCCTCAAGGCTGACCCTCAGCATTTTTATGCACTCAGCTTGGAAATGGCCAGGATCCCAACCCTGATGGGGATTACACCTCTGCCACCTTTATTTTGCCATAGCCACATCCACCTCTCATCTTAAATTAATGTGGTGATTATTGGTAGATCTTCTTCCCCATCCGTTTGTCAGGGGAGAGGGGAACTCGTTCATCCTGTACATGGCTACGTGGGACACGTGTCCTTGCTTTTTTTATTATTTTTGTTTTTTAGTTACTTTTCACTGCCTTCCAGAGTTTCCTGAGCGGAAATTAAACCTGTGCCTGGTTTAAAGTGTTTAAAGCCACTTCATCCTCCTCACCATCAGTGGCTGGGCTCAGTCCTGAGCTGTGCCTGGTGTTTTTTGCCTGCTTTTTTCCCCACGTCACTGGGGACATTTCAGCAAGGAGTGATGTGGCTGCTTTGCTCCCCTTGCTGAGCCTTGCCGTGTGCTGGGAGTTCTGTGGAGGGCTGATGGAGCTTTGGGGTTCTCTCCCTGAGGATTCATGGGGTTTTCCCTGTTGCCCTGGGGTCATTCCAAAGCAAAATACAAACGGCAGAAGAGCCAACACTGAGCCAATTCACTTGTTTCCTTCCACCTGCATCCATCTATTTGGTTTTTTACTGTTTTCATCTTGCCTTTTAAGAATAATTAGGCTTTTCCAGCCTGATTCCACAATAGGAGCAGGCTGTCTTTTTGCTTGACATCCTCAGAGGCAGAGGCAAGCGCAGCTGCTGAGAGAATTCCCAGCTTTCCAGGGCACCAAGAGGAGGCCGAGCACTACACGAGGAATTTCTGACGTGCTCAAGTTTCTACTGCAAGGCTGAGTGCATTCTTGGGGGGGATATGACCTTAAACACATCTGCAGAGCCATGTGGGTCTCAGCCATGCACTTAACTCCAGTGATCCCTCCCAAGGAAATTTTCCGCCCTTTCTGCTCTTCTCTGCTCCCTGACTTTCCTTGGACAGTTTGGGGTTTTTTTTTTTGCAGAGTTTCTCTGTGTAAAGCTTTTATCCACCTGCTGGAGGTGATACTTTGTGGTTGGGGCGCAGGAATTGTTCAAATGCTTTTGTTTTCGGCAGCATCTCCAGCAAAATTAAACTTTGTTCCTCCTCGCCCCCCTCTCTCCTCCCTTTCCTGGGAATTCACACAGCACAGGGTGTATCAAAGGCTTATCTTTAGGCTGTTTGTGTGCAGTGCAGATGAGAAAAGGGTTTATCAAGAGAAATAACGGCTTATATTGGAACAACTGAAATAGATATTTATATATGTGTATATATTTGTGCTTACAAAAATGTGTGCTTTCAGGTATAGCAATGCTTCCTGAGGGATAAAAGAGGAAAAAAAAAACCAAACCCTGAGTAACCATTGCTGTGGATTTAGCCTGAAAATGTTTGGGATGACATTAAATAAGAGTGCTGGTTGTGGTGGGTGTCCTGTGGCGCCCATCCTTCACACCACAGACCTGCAGCCAAGCTCCCAAATTAACATTCCTGGCTCTTCTGGGCATTAAACGCCCCAAACTTCATGGAAATGTTGATTTTTTATGTCATGCCACAGTTTCCTTCCCACCTGCTCGCTTTCCACTGCTGCAAAGGTGATAACTCTTCACATCCCCCAGCCCCACAAAGGTCCTTATTTCTTTTTATTTCTGTATTATTTTTATTTCTGTAATTACCCAACTTGACAGAACTCAGAACAGTTTTTTTCAGACCCATGAAATGCATAGCTGGAATTTTCCTCGCTGTGTTCCAGGGGTAAAGAGCCTTAAAAGCTTTTTGTCTGCCTCTAGCTGTGCTAGTCAGTGGGATAAAAAATGCCGTGTGTCATATATCAGCAGTCAATCATGGCTGTAAGAGCACTTAATAAAACTCTGGTTTGAGAGGTTGTTTTTAGAGATCCATTCATCTTGGTCCCTGCTTCTTTTGGAGATGGTTCAGTGGTGCCTGCCACAGGCTGGAGGTGCTCTGGAAGTGCATGGTCTACACTGTAATTAAATTTATACACTGTAAGGAAGGGACTCCTGGTGCTGGTGTGTGTATTGTGCCTTCCACCGCAGCTGTTGTTTTCATCTGGATCTTAAAAACTTGGGGATTTAAAGCATGAACAAATTTTCTGTCTCCCTAAATTGTGTGCCAACACAGGGCTCCCGTTTTAACTATTCAGCTATTTACCTTCATTTTCTTAAAATCCACCTTTTTGCTGTGCTGCTTTCACTGGAAAGCTGCTCCCAGAGCCAGACATCTCTAGCTAAACTGTGCTGGCCAAGCCCTGATGGTTTTGTGGACAGAAAAGGAAATTAGACTTGGAGCTCACTGCCATGGGTCTACTTGACCTGAGCCTCAGAAATGCCTTAAGGGACCAAGAAAATATCTGAAAGTATTTTTAAACCCAGCTATAAAGCTGAAGCTTTGGCTGTCTGTGCAAATTTGTTTGCTGAGTGTTGTTAAAGGGAGGTGAAACAAAGGCAGGATTTATTGAGGGGACATCTTCCAAAAACATTCAATTGAGTTGTGGAAGAGGAGCAAAATAAAGGGCTGAGGAAAAGTTGTGTTTTTCTGAAGGGAAGACCCCTCATGCAACTCAACAGCATTGTCCCTGCTCTTTGGAAAGAGGGATGGGAAGGGAAAAAGTCCATGGGGCTGTTGGAGGCTGTGGTGGAGAGCTCAGGGTCTGGCCAGGACCTGTGATCCCAGCATGGAATTGCCTGGGGATGTGGGATGAGGGGGAGGACAGAGGCTGTGCTGAGCCATGGGCAGGACCCCTGAACCCCAGCTGCAGAGGGGTTGGGAAGCAGGGCCTTTGGGAGATCCACTGCAGAATGATCACAAACCTGAGCCGAATCCCTCGAGTGGGATGAACCCCGGCTCTGCTGATCCCACCTGGGTCACCCCTCTCCAGGAGCCTCCCAGAGCTCCAGCACTGCCAGGGACATTCCCTGTGCTGGGAATGCTGAGCAGCCCAGGTGCACTTCTCTCTCCTGTACTGCCTTTTTCCCAGCGTGGGCTTTTTTTTCCTCTGAAATTCCCCCTCCTGTTCCTCTCTGCTGCAGATCTGACAGGATTTGTTATTGCACAATGAAGCCATCATCATCATCGCCATCATATCCTCATCAAACAGCAACTGTGTCTTTGATTCTTGCTTCCTTCCCCACCATGGGGCTGCTGAGGAGTCAAGACTCTCTTTCTAGAAGGGGAGTTTAAGTGCTTGGCAGGTTGATGCCCTTCTCTTTTATAATGATTTCTTGTGTGTGCCAGTTCACCACTCAAACTTCCTGGGCTGTCAGCTCTGAAAACAAGTATTAAATATATATTGCAGCCCTGGGAGGGGAGCCCAACCGGTCAGAGAGCAATGGACCTAAAAATAAAAGCTGATTTCCCTTGCAGAGTAGCCTGGGGAAAAGTACAGGCAAGGAACAGCATCCACCGGGGCAACCAGCAGGAGAAGGAGGTGAACCAATAAATGCAGCTACAGATGGAGAGTTCAGGATAAAGCTGGGAAGCTCAGCTCAGTTCCAGACCCTGGAAATGAACTTTCTGCTGGGAGTGGTCTTGTGGCTGAATGCCTAAAACCCAACCTGGAGATGAGACTTACTTCTGCCTTGTTTCTTTTCATTTTTTTTCCTGCCCACATCCTAAAGGCGTTGTAATTAATGTTTGGCTAGATTAGCATTGCTAATTGATGTCATGGGGATGAAGGGCTCACCCCCTACACACGTGGACTTCTGATGACATCGGGGAATGGAAGCATCTTTTTCCTCAAGGAAGTGTTAGGAAAAGTTTCTTCTCTGAAAGTGTTGCCAAGCTTTGGAACAGGCTGCTCCTGTTGGAG
The DNA here is from genome assembly GCA_013397315.1 of Donacobius atricapilla. Classification (NCBI taxonomy): domain Eukaryota; kingdom Metazoa; phylum Chordata; class Aves; order Passeriformes; family Mimidae; genus Donacobius; species Donacobius atricapilla. The sequence continues at coordinate 5,277 of WBMY01001500.1, forward strand.
GTGGAATCGCCCTTCCTGAATGTGTTCAAAAAAATGTGTAAAGGTGGTGCTTGGGGCCATGGTTTAGTGGTGGACATGGCAGTGCTGGGTTGATGACTGGACCTGATCTCAGAGGCCTTTCACAACTTTAAGGATTTTATGACTCTAAAGTAAAAGGCCAGTGCTGGTGCAGGAGGGTTGTGCACTCGATAGGATTGGATTTAGCTGGGTGTGGGAAGGTTTGCAGCAGTCAGGGAGTGAGATGTGATCCCGTTCCCTGTGCTGTGCTCGTCCTCCTGCCCTCTTGTCAGGAAAAACTGACCAAGGCAGAGCCACATTTAGCAGGGGCAAAGCATTAGTGCAGTTATGGATCCACCTGGCACTGCAGGAATGGGAGCCTGGTGAAGCTTGGAGCTGTATCAGTGCTTCAGTTTCAGCCAGCTGAGGGTGGGAGATGGGAACAGGTCATCCTACAAAGAGGAACATTTCTTCTGGTTTAGAAATTAAAATTCAGTGTAGAAATCCAGTGCCTTGGAGTCTGGGGCTCTCTAACTCCCTTCAACAGCAGCAGATTTAATTGGGGAAGAGAGTTTTCAGGCTTAGAAATGTAACACTGGGCTAAGTCTGGAGTTTAAAAGTATTTAAGACTCTAAGAAGTTCTGGCCACTGAGATCAGGTGTCTGTTGCAGGGTTTATCAATGGGTTATGCTTCCCTGCGGAATGGTGGCATTGAAGTGGCACGATGGAAAGCAGCACTGCTGGGTGTCAGGAGGGAGAGCGCAGGAGGAGTGCGAGGGAAAAGCTGCATTTTCTTCATTATGTGGGAGACACATGAAGTGTGTTCTTGGGTTTGACTGGGAGATTAATTCAGCCTAAATCAGCACCTTGTGGCTGAAATCATTTTACTGGAGCTAAAAATCGTGTCTTTCCTGATGGAAGTAGCATCTGATCTCCTTGCTGTCCGTAAGGAAAGTGCTGCTGAGTTTCTGGGGCAGTGCTACTTCCAGGGAATTCCCTAAGGATCACTGCAAACAGCACCAGTCCAAGACCTCAGCTCCAGCATCTCCCCCAGCATCCCTTCCCCTCACAAGAGCTGGCAAAGGACACAGGGAGATAAAAGCCCTGAGGAATTTGGTCACATATTCATTGGGCCCTCGGAATTTAACTCCTGGCTGTACTTGGGAGAATCCTGCCTTGCAGCCACCGCCCTGGCCAGGATACATCAGCTTAGCTTGGCTGACGTGAGCCTGGCTGTGCCACAGAGGGTCCCACTGTGGGATTAATTACAGTGAAAACCCAGTACCCCTCAACACCCAAATATGGCCAACCACTCACAATTCCATTTCCAAGACACCTCATCATCTATTACGAAAGAGCTCGTAGAATTCCACGACCACACTCTAATGGCTGCCCTAGCCATCTGCAGCCTAGCTCTTTACCTTCTCGCTCTTATACTCACAGAAAATCTGTCATCAAGTTGATGCACAAGAGACTGAGCTCATCTGATTAATGCTCCCAGCTATGGCCCTAATTACACTTGCCCTCCCATTCCTACAAATCCCCTTCAGGATGGACAAAACCAACGAACCTGACCTAACCCTAGAAGCCTTTGGTCATCAGTAATACCGACCCTATGAGTGCACTGACTTCAGACCTCTCGTTTGAATTCTACACAGCACCCGCAGCAGATCTACCACCGGGACATTTCTGTCTCCTGGGAGTCGACCCTCGCGCTGCTGTCCTGATGGAATCAACCGTTCAAGTCACCATCACTGCTGATGGTGTACACCTGACGCCTTCAGTTTTAGGTTTCATATCTTCAGATTCTGTGCTGCCCAGGGGCGCAGCTCTGAGCTCACACTCAGTGTCACTCAGCTCTCTGCACACAGCACGGACACAAAACAAATCCTTCTCCTGCTGCACACCAAGGACAGCTGGGACAAGTGTTCAGGCCCAAAAGCACCAACAAGGCCGGGCTGGAGAGAGGAACAAGAAGGGTGGGACTGCAGAACCTGGAGCTGGAATTGGACAATTAAACCCCAAGGTGCAAATGGACCAAAACTTATCAAAGTGTGAGACCTCGTGACCGTTTGTCCATTTTGTGACCATTTTGTGACCATTCTGGGTCCACCTTGGGTGTAGCCCTGGCCAGGCTCTTGTCCTGCACAAGGTGTATCCTTCAAGGCCTTTTAATAAATATCTGCTTTATTCTCCAGCTCTGTCCAGCCTCTGCTCCAGCTCAGCCTTCCCAAGACATCGCTCCATTCATGAGCTGTTCCTGACCTCTGCATGAAAATCAACACAATTCCAGGACACCTCAACCAAACCTCATTCCTCACCACTGGACCCGGAATCTTCTACAGACAGTGCTCAGAAATCTGTGGAGCTAGCCACATCTTCATACTAATTGCTAACCCCACTTGCTAACTTCAAGAGCTGATCCTCCTTATTATCATCCTAATCATTAAGGAGCTATGAAGCAGCGTTAGCCTTTTAAACTAGAGAAAGAGAGTTTGCCCCCTCCTCAATGCTTTGCCCCCGCTAAACCCAAACCCTTGATTTTTTTATCATGCTTACTTCATGACTTACCTTCTCCCTGATCATCCAGCCTAAACTCCTCTCATTCCCATCAGCAAACCCTGCAGCCAGCAAAACGCCCATAAACCTCAAACGCCACTCCCTGAACCTGACCGTGAGCTTAAGCCTCTTTCACCAATTTTCAAGCCCATCCCTTCCAGAAATGCCCTTAATCCTTATCTCAGTAACGTTCCCAGCCCTCCTACAGCCCTCCCACCAGTATCTAAGGCTGACTGCCCTAAGGATTCCTAAGGAAATGTGCCTGGAAGTTGTGACAGGAGCACCCTGGCAGGCTGAGACCCACGTGTGGCACAGGCAGCACCTCTCGGTGACCCCAGGGACGTGGGTGCTCCTCAGGGAGCCCCTCGAGAGGGGTGTGACCCACCCTTGTCCGTATCCTGAGCTGGGAATTTTGTGGTGCCCGTCTGGCAAAGGAAGGGGATTCTGGCAGCAAGTGTGCGTGATGTTGCTTGGGAAGAAAGGGCTCCTTAACCACTGGAGTGGGGGGAATCTGCCAGGAATGGGTTCAGCCTTTGTGGCCACAGGGCCCTTCCAGGACAGTGAGAAATTCAGTTGTCTACAAATATAAAAACACAGCCAAGGAGATGAAATTAAATGTATGGAGATTATTAGCTTGGGAAATTCCGAGGATTATGCAAACTGCACCCCAGCAGATTCAGGGAACGAGCTTTTGTCTCAACTTTTCCAGACATTCTGTGCGTCCGACATGATTTTGTCTGATCCATAAATGGGGTGAGGAGAGCTCAGGAGGGGCAGCCTGTAAAGAGTTACACAGGGTTCAGCACGGGGAGTTTGAGGCACAGCCTGGCTCGGGGAATGGGAAACGGGATGCCAGAGTTTGCCACGTCCCCTTTGTAATCAGTTAAGTGCTCTCACTCTGATAAGCAAAGTATGATTTTAATTAAAAAGCCATTCCAGCTGGATTTAATTCTTATGCCATTGAAGAGGCAAATTGCTTTGTGTATAAGGAGAAAAAAAAAAGTGTGATTGTCTTCTTGTTCCAAAGAGTTTTAATCCGCAGTGGCTTGGATCCCAGGTTGGGGATAATTTCCCTGCTTCTCGGAAGAAATGTGATTTTTTTTTTTCTCTCCCATCTTTAAGATATCCCTGCTCTGACTCCGCGTGTTAAGGGGTTCATTGTGTCATCCCAAGGGGGTGCTGCACTCTGGGGACCCAACCTTGAATTTTTTTTTGTTCTAGATGAAGGCTTTTCAGAGAATATCTGCACATTTTCTTGTGCTTTGATGCTGAGGAAAGCACTTCCCTCTATTTCCTATCCTGTATTTAATTTTGTGTAGCAAAGCCTGGAGCTGGTGCTCGGCTGAATCTAGGGGGTTTCTGGCCATGCTTGGTAGAAAATGTGTGCTCACCTCGGAGAAAATGAAAATGTTCTTTTGCTCTTCACATTGCTCAGTCTTACCTGGTCCAGTTTTAGCTGTGGTTTGAGATGCTGCTGTCAAATACCTCCAGAAAAAACTGTCTGATATCAACTTGTGTTACCGAGGAGATGAATGACACAAATCTCCCCCAAAAGCTGATATACAGAAAAGAGCAGAAATACAGCAAGGTGGTGCCTATAAACTCACTCTAGTATTCCCAAAGGTCTTGCAGGTTAAAAAAAAAAAAAAATTATTCACTTATTTTGTTTACTCACCCACAAGAATTTTTCCAGGCTGTATAAGCACAACCATGGTCTGGAGTGTCACTGTGAATCAGTGGGGCAGGGTTGCTGAGTTTGATTTTTCCCCAAGCTCTTTGCAAGGCTCAGTTCTGGGCGTGCTGGGAGCTGTGGATGGATGGCTCCATGCCCAGGTTGGGAGAGCTGAGGAAGGAGAAGGTTCCTTCCCTGTCTGCAGCCCTGTGAGCATGGAAAGCACATCCATTAGCAGTGACAGTAAGCACAGCTATAATTACAGCAATAACAGGCTTTACATAAGCACACACGGCCTTGTAAAAAGGTACTAATGATTTCAGGCTTTTGATTTTAGGCTTTGTTGCTTCTTCTCTTTCCTCACCCTGTTCTGCTGCTGCTGTGCCTTCTGTGTGATTCCCTGAAGCCCAAACCTGGGGATTTAGGAGTGAAAAGCTACTTTTCCATGCTTTGAGAAGCCAGTTTCCCCCAGAAATGCTCACAGCCTGATAAACCTGTGAGGGATGCACGAGGCACAGCGGGATCCTGGTGCTGTTTTGGCTGTGGTTTAAAAGCGCCATAAATTCTCACCTGCAAAAACTGTTCCTCAATAACGTGTGCAGGGCTGGGAATGGGATGTTCTGGGCAGGAAGCAACCCCTGGGGGCAGGAAGCAACCCCTGGGGGCAGGAAACCCAGTGGGGGAAGTGAATGGTAGGAACCAGGCACTGCTGAACAGATATTCACTGCAGTGGGCAAAGCACGGGCTGTGGAACAGAAAATCCTCATTTTTCACTGGTCTGGCTGGCGGGCTGTGGAGCTGGGACGAGTTTCTGAAGGACTCTTGACCTCTAACGTGATTTTTTCCTTCTTGTCTGGAAGATCTTCCCTTGCTGGACCAATCTCTGCCATGGCAGTGTGAGCTTGTGCCACTGAGAGGCATTTTCAGCTCTGAGGGTCCTCAGGGAAAAGGTTGAACTCTTCCTAGGAGAGTAAAACAACTGGGTTGCGAAATCGCGGCCCTGAGGATGCTTTTTAGGTCCCTGCTCCCAGGTTAAGACCCAGATGAGTCTGATAAACCACAAGAGTGTTTAAGTGGGATCCCACAGCACATCTGCAGGCACAGGGCTTGCACAATCCATTGGCTTTTGTGGCATACAGATAGTTCCTGAGGGGCAGATGCAGCCAGAGTTAGCTGTGTCCCCAGCACCGGGCTGGGTCTGTGGGCTCCAGCAAGCCCATAGCTGATGACATGGATGTTCTTGCTTTGAGGAACACAAAACAGCCAAAAAACAAAAGGAGCAGGAACGGTGTCTCTTCCCTGGAATTGCAGCACATCGCCTTAGTTCGAGATGGATTTCTTTCTCCCACACGTGGAACAGAGGGAGATGTTATGCAGAAGACAGGGAGACTCCAGGCATCCTTTGTTTTTGGTAGGAATAGGATCAGATCCTCCTTTTGTCCCGTAAAAACAACCCCAGGGTGGGACTGGATTGCAGATTAAGATGTCAGACTCTGCTTTTGTCATCACTGGAGCTTTGAGGTTGGATTTATCTGCCCCCAGGTAGGGCCTTGTGCCACTGCAGGAAGCTGAGGGCTGCAGAGGGGACAGGTCCCTCAGACGCCTTTTCTTGGACCATGGGCTCTCCCAGCTCTTGAGAATTTCACCTGGGACTTGGGCAGCAAACTTCAGGCAAAGGAATTCTGCCTTGGGGTGCAGTCTCTCTGTCTATTCCTGCATCCACAGGGACCAGTTCAGTATCACTAGTCTTCACTGGTAAAATACCAATAGCTCCTGGTCGCTTTTGGCAACCCCAAAAACCAGCAAAACCAGCAGCAAAAATAAATCATGAAATTATTAAAAAAAAAAAAAAGGAAGTTGAATTTCTCATTTATTTATCAGCTGGATCACAGAGGTCTGGCATCTTTCATCTCTGTGCCACCAAGGTGACCTGAAAGCTGCTGCTGCTGCTCCTCTGTTGGCTGGGATCACAGAATCATGGAATGGCTTTGGTGGGAAGGGATCTTAGAGTTCATCTCATTCCAAGCTCCTGCTCTCAGCAGGGGCACCTTCCACTGGACCAGAATGTACTGACCATAGGAAAAAAGAAGATACTGCAAGTTTCCTGATGAAACTTTGGGAACTGACGGCACCTGTGGGCTCCAGCAGGATCAATATGATTTTTCTTTGTCTCTTCTTGCTCCATGACATGGATAGTTAGACCTTGACTGGGGTTTTTCACACCCAAAGGTGTTAATCGAAGAAAAGTGTCCCTAAAGTGGAGTTTTCAAGGAAATCTGAGCAGCATTTCCTCCTCTTGCAGTTAAGAACATTATTGCAACCTCATTATTTAAATGTGTTTTTTTCCCAAACAAGAGCAAGTGGGCTTTCATGAGTGGAAGCCAACAGCTACTTGGGAAAGTCCAAGGAGAATGTAGCATCTCAGTGCCTGGGCCAAAATCTGACATCAAAACTCAGGAAGTCTGTGCAGTTGGAGCTATATTAAGATTAGAGTAATCCCTGATGGGAAGGATAGATTATTTTATTTGGCAAGTTATTCAAAGCAGCTGATTTTCACCAATTACCTCCAGTAAGTTGAGTCCAACAACCTGTTTCTGATAAAATGTAACTCGTGTTCTGCTGAACTCTTCTTTTTAGGGGGCTGAGATGGGCAGCCCGACACATTTCCCCTGGCCCTTGCTATTATTGGAGATAATCTGGAGAGGGTTATGGATTTTCAGAGGTTTTCAGTTCATGTCCCATTGCGCTTTACTCTGCTAGATTGAATTTTCTGATAGCAAAGGGCCTCTGAGTGCATTCAACACCTGGTTAAGTTTCTTGAACACGCTCCCAGTGGCTACTGAGATAACCTGAGGGCATCCAGAAGGATGCAGAGCTCCTCTACTTCCTTTTGTGCTTCCTTTCCACACCCTCCTTTGGTTTTTATTGGCCTTTTAAACTTCTTGATGCGGTGTCACGGGACAGATCTTCCCAGTGCCATGTAAAAGAGGAGAATTTTCTTCTTGTCCTTCCTCTCTGCTCAGTTTATCCAGCAAACACTCGTGTTTGCCTTTTCCCAGCAGCACGCACAGGGAGTTCATGTGGAATTATTTACCTCTTTTAATCCCCAAACTTTCTGCCACATCACTTCTTTCCCAAAATCCGGGCTGCCCTACTGGAGGTCTGAGCTGAGTCTGTTCTTTCTCGAGTCCAACTTTTGCATTTGGTTGCATTCAAACAGATTTTCTCAGCCGGCTCTTACAAATGCTCTTAGGTGCAAGTTGTCCAGGCCTGCTAACTTTAAATGTTTATCTCTCGTGGATGCTGTTTAACATCTGCCTTTGTTACTAATGAGCTGGAAAAAGCTTCTCCGTCATCATCAGAGCCATGCATATTGCCCTGCTGCTTTCCAAATGCAGATCAAAATTATTACATGTTGAACTTTCCTCTGCTGAGGTGCACAGTCTGTAAAATTTTGTTTGTTGGAATTAAAAAAAAAAAATCCAAAGCCAAAAAACTCCAAGGAAACCAAACTCAAAACAAATCAAACTTAAAGAAAAACCAAAACAACTAAAAATATTAACTTCTCACTAATCTCTTATCTTTACCAGCTGCAGTTTTCCTGATGTCTCCAGGTTCTTGTATGAAGCTTCTAAACTTCATGATGCTTTGTTTGTATTTCTTCATCTCTATTTGCCTTGGTTTAGTAAGCACTGGGTTGTTGGTTCACTTATTTATTTTCACTTCTGCTTCCCCGCTTTTTAATTCATGGTTGAGATGTGATGAAGTTTTCACTCCAAGTTAATCATTTCCATTGGGAAGTTGTGCCTGGATTGGACCATCATCGTGCCTTTGGCGGCCTGGTCCTTCCTTCCAGGAGAACCTGTGTGTAAAAAATAACCTGGTCTGGTGGAAGTTGTCCCTGCCCATGGCAGGGGCTGGAATGAGAGGGAGCCTTAAGGTCCCTTCCAACCGAAACCATTCCATGATTTCATAAACAGGTCAACAGAGAGGAGGTGGCAGAGGAGGTCCCCCATCCTCAAGCTGGAGGCTGGTCATCAGGAGGAGGAAGCTTTTTGTCAGGATGCAGAGATCAAGAGAGGAAGATGGGTTTTATTACAGAAGCACCATTTTGGGGCCAGCAGGGATATTTTAATAGGCTCCTACAAGATTCTGGTGTTGCTTTCTGGACGACAGGGACGGCAATTTGGCAGCGGGAACAGGATAACATCATCCTAATGGCATTGTTGGGATGGTGTTCCCTGGAAAGGTGCGGAGGATCAATGGAGCAGAGGATGGCAGAGCAGTGATCAATTCCCTACAGCAATGATTGACTCAAACCCAACTTTAATAAACACTCTAATCAGCACAGGGGAATTTCCCACAGTCCACAGAGAGGACCTGAGAGGGGAACCTCATCCATTTCACAGGGGGGTGGTTTTAATGTTATTATGAACAATTCAAGTGCTGTTTCACTAACAGATTTACACTTGGTACGATTAATAAAACCAGAGAAGAAAAAAAGAATGTGCTGTATATTAAACTCAGCTTTCAGTCAGTAGAACACAAACAAAGGGTGATCTCCTGTTTGGTATCACTGTTTGTGGAGCTACCTCTGTGTTTATAGAACATATTCCTCTTCATGGGGCATGGATGGCAGCTTAAGAACTTGGCCGGGTTTTCTCAGTTAATGTTTTTAGAAAATTCTTGAGCTATGTTTGTTTCGTGTCCATGCTTGAAATATTCTTGTGGTGGATGCCTTCTGTGGGAAATCTGGGATTTCCAGGAGTGTGTGATGTGGCCAAGAAAACCCTACTCAAGGTCAGATTCTGGAGAAAAAGAGGGTCTGGATTTATTAATTGTTATTTTTATTCTTTAATGAAGCACCTTAATCCTTTAGCATGGGTTTTGTGGTTATTTCCTCTGAGGCATTTTGTGATTAGAGACTTTGATGGCAGCTCAAGCTGTTGCAGAAGGAGTTTTAAAGGAGTTTTTAATGTGCTTGTGCAATTTCACCTCTGCATCCACAGAATCATAGAAATGTTTAGATTGGAAAAGACCTCAAAGATCATCGAGCCCAACCCTTAACCCTGCCAACTCCACCCCTCGACCATGGCCCAGTCCAGACCATTTTGAAGCGATGAGATTTTTCCTTCTTAGATGGGTAAACTTGGCTGGATTCATTGTGAGTCATCCATTATGTGGCCTTGCAGGTGTCATCTTATTTCCAGTTGCATCCTGAATTAAGTTCCTGGCAGGACATTGCTGCTGGCTGGACTGCAGGTGAAGATCTTACACTGGTTGCTCCTCAGGTGCCACGGGGACATGGTTTGGTGGTGGATTTCATGGTGCTGGTTTAATCACACACAATCACAGAATCACCAGGCTGGAAGAGACCTCCAAGATCATCGAGTCCAACCCAGCCCTGACACCTCAACTAAACCATGGCACCCAGTGCCACATCCAGCCTTTCTTTAAACACAGCCAGGGATGGTGATTCCACCTCCTCCCCAGGCAGGCCATTCCAGGACTTTATCACTCTTACCATGAAAAACTATTTCCTAATATCCAGCCTGTATTTCCCTTGGCCCAGATGGAGACTGTGTCCTCTCCTTCTGTCAGCCGCTTTCTTCAGAAAGTGACCAACCTCGCCTGAGCACAGCCACCCTTCCGGGAGTTGTGGAGAGTGACAAGGTCACCCCTGAGTCTCCTTTCCTCCGGGCTGAACAACCCCAGCTCCCTCAGCTGCTCCTCACAGGGTTTGTGCTCCAGCCCCTCACCAGCCTTGGTGGCTCCTCTGGGTGTGTTCAAGTGACTCAGTGTCCTTCCTAAACTGAGGGGCCAGAGCTGGACACAGCACTCGGTGTCCTTCCTAAACTGAGGGGCAGAGCTGGACACAGCACTCAGTGTCCTTCCTAAACTGAGGGGCAGAGCTGGGCACAGCACTCAGTGTCCTTCCTAAACTGAGGGGCAGAGCTGGGCACAGCACTCAGTGTCCTTCCTAAACTGAGGGGACACAACTGGACACAGCACTCAGTGTCCTTCCTAAACTGAGAGGCCAGAGCTGGACACAGCACTCAATGTCCTTCCTAAACTGAGGGGCAGAGCTGGACACAGCACTCGAGGTGTGGCCTCACCAATGCCATATACAAGGGAAGAATGACCTCCCTGCTCCTGCTGGCCCCAGTTCTCCTGATCCAGGCCAGGAGCCCTTGGCCTCCTAGGCCACCAGGACACACTGCTGGCTCATGTCCAGCCTGCTGTCCATCAGTGCCCCAGGTCCCTTTTCCCCCATGCACTGTCCAGCTATGCCGTGCCCAGCCTATAACACTGCAGGGAGTTATTGTGGCCAAAATGCAGGACTCAGCACTTGGACTTATTAACCTTCATCCTACTGGACTGTGCCCATCCATCCAACCATTCCCGGTCTCTCTGCAGAGCCCTCCTCCCTTCCAACAGACCGACACACGCTCCCAGCTCATTGTCTCTGCAAATTTACTAATGAAAGGCTCAATAATGGTTGGATTCAATGGTCTTAAAGGTCTTTTCCAACCTAAATGATTCTGTGGTTCTGTGATGTCAGGGTCTGGTGTTTGGTCCTGTTAGCTGTACAAAACCTCACAGAAAAGTAAGGCCACAGCAGACTGATTCTGTGATTCCCCGATTAGCTTCATTCCTTCGGTGTCCAAACTTCCTGATGTTTGAAGACAATACAGTCCCATTAAAAAGGGAATTACCAGGTATTTGTGGAACTGGGTGGTCCTCACTGAGGTTCACCCATGTGCTTGTGAGCTGCTGGGCTGCGTGAAAGGAGAGGAACTAAAATGAGGAAATGGGCTTTTTTTTTTAAGGAATTCCTTTTTTTTTATCATTTGGTGTTGATTTTGCAGGGCAAGGCTGTATTTTTACCCTTCTGTTTCCACATGCACAGATATCCAAAAGCTATTGGAATATGTGATGCCACTTCAGGAGCTGGAGGGGAGGGAGAGGGGTGCCCTTTTCAGGGAGTTTTCCTGCTTTTCCTGGGGGTTGTTGTTATTCCTTGCAGTTCATCTTCCCTGTTCAGCCGTGACTCTGCAACACAAAGTTCATGTGGTGCACTGATATTTTAATTTGCTGAAAGGTCATTACTTCATGAAGACTTAGATAAAGCACCTGGAAAAATTACCCTGGGTCCCTGACAGAACTTTTTGTCCTCCCCAGCTCTATGCACTTCTCCACCTGCAAAATCAGAATTTCTCAGAGGTTTTTTGCCTGTTTTTGTTCATTTTCCACAGAGGTTGGGCTGAGCTCATAGACAACCCCTCTTACTTTTGGCTGCTGAGTATGTTAGGCTGCAACTAAGATAAACAATGAACTGGAACCAAACTTTTGTTTTGGTCAAGGGAAAAGAAGCAAATAATCCCTTTAACTGGAGCACGTGTATGTGTTCTGGGGTAAAAACACTTGAAACTGGAGTCCAGGCAGGGCCAGAAGAATGATAACGGGTCTGAAAAATGCTGTGGAAGAAAAAAAAAATGAAAGAATTGGGGATGTTTATTCTAGAAAATTAAACACTGAGGGACAACTCACAACTTGTCTTTAAGTATTTGATAAAACTTCTGCAAATGAAAAGCAGGAGGAAAAAAACCACCTCCATAACCAGTCTGGTTAGAACCACAGATTCGGTAGGGTAGAACTACAAATTTAAGCCTTAAGTTGCAGCCACAGAAATTTAGAGTTTCAGAACACAGAGCAAATCTTTTTGATGGTCAGCAGAGAGAAGCCCAGGAATGGGTTAGGGTCTATAAGGACACTGTGGAATCTCATCACTGGGGACACTGATAAAGAATGGGACAAAAGGGTTTAGAAACCATTTCTGGGGTTTATTGCTTTTAAACGGGGATAAAATAGTCAGGCCCTTATAGGCTGCCCTAATCTTTGTTGGTTTTTTTTTTTTTTTTCTGATAGTTAAAAGAAAAATCCCGAGAATTACACCTTCCCCCTTTACTCTTGGCAAACCCAACACCATTTTCATGCAGAACCAGGTCAGATGAGGTCGGAAGGCTGAAGGCACATCTGGAGCTCACCTGTTTGGCTCTGTGAAATTTAGTTTTGCCACCTGCACAGCTCCAACCATCAGGTTCTTCCTTGGACCTGCAGTACAAAGAGACTCAGATGATTTGGAAGAGGCACTCCTGGAAAGGCTCTTCTGGCCAGTCCTGCCAGGCAGGGTTAAACCAGAAACAAGCAATGCTGTGCTTATAATCCTCATTTGTCTCATTAGAGAGTTCATTCCCTGAAATTCAAACCTTTTTTTTTTTTTTCCACATTAAATAGATATCCTTGGGGAAGAAATCTTGGAGTTTAGGCACTTGCTGGTTGAGATTGATTACACATTTGCTTTCTCTCTCCCTAAGTTTAGCCTGGCTTTTTTTTTTTAATTTGCTTTTTTATTATGATTTCTTATCCTAGCAGGTTTTCCACACCTCTAATCATTCCTACAATGCCATTCTCAGTGTTGAGGCAGGGTGTACATTGTGCCAGCCACCTGGAAACGAGGTGCAACCCTGCCTATTCCAAGTCCTTGGAAATCTCTGTGACTTCATTTTGTCTTATGATTTACCCTGCGAGCAGGCTGCCAGTGCAAATCCCATGGTTATTATTTGTGAAGGTGAAAAGGGGGACACCTGACTGTGTAGATGAACCTTTGCTGTGTAAAAGGGGGAAGATGTGGCTCCTCTTTGAACCCAAGATTCTACACAAGGATGTAGCCAGAACGTGCTTGAAGAGCAGCTACAAATAATGCAGTTTGCTGCACTACAAGGGCTGTGAAGCAAAACAAATCACCCAGAAAGATTGTGCAATCTCCATGATTGAAGGGTTTTTGGGTAGAGAAATCTGTGGCTGAGCAAGAGCAATATTGGTGTGAGTCCAGCTGCAAACTGAAGGCTGGACCAGTCCTCCTGAGATCCCTTCCAGCCAATTCTTCTGAAATTCAGGGATTAGACAGCACCAGGTGCTGCCTGTGCTGTGGTCACCAGGATGCCTCTGCTGCATCCTTTCCTTGGGGGTGACTGGGGTAATCCCTTGGCCAGATTTATTGCAGGACAGGTTGTTAAAACAATTAAGAGGAGGGATAACTCATAGCTGTGAGGCTTTGCTGTTATGTTGGATGAACTCCCAGCAGCTCTCCAGTGGGGAGAACTGGTTAATCAGGCCGTGGTTGTGTTTATGGGGGGACAATGACAGTGTCACCAATATGGATTGAGTATTTTTTGAGGCTCAGCCTCTTGCATTCAGCTGCCCAGAGCACCTGGCTCTCTCAGACTTGTGCTGTCAGAGCCACAGATAATTGCTCAGAACCACTGAGAGAGTGCCGGGAGCTCCCTGGGCCGTATCAGCAAAAATGATCACTCTTTGTACTGACTTCGTGCGGAGTTGTGACGTTTTTAAAGCATCCACAGCAGGGCTGAGCGTCAGTCTGAAATCACCCCACCTAAGAAAGGCATTTGGGAACTGAAATCCTGGTGACCTCATAGGGACACCTGAGAGCCTCCCCCTCTGATACCCCACGTCACAGCCAGTGTTTGAAAGGCACATCACGAGAAGCATAAATAAGAAGGGATGGTTTCTTCCCAGCAGTTTTGCTTTCTTCCCCTCTCACCCTTCTGGAGGTGACTGCTGTGGAAGGAGATGTTCCCTGTGCTCCTCACTGATATCCTTGATGCTCAGCAAGCTGCTGCCTGTCTCTCAGCTAATTGATTTTACACACTTGGAGGAGTTTTGGAGAGTCAGAAAAAAGATTTTGCCTTAGTTTCATGCTTTCTTCCTCAGAACCAACGTTGAATTTAGTTGCTATCTTTTTCTCTCTTTCTTTTTTCTTTTTTCTTTTTTCTTTTCCCTTTTTTTTTCCTTTTTTTTTTTTTTTTTTTCCCTTCTCTTTCCAGTCAGGAAATTGTAGCCACACTGCAGGACTGCAGCTTCTGGGTGAGCTCTCAAGTGTCATTGCTGTCCTGATTTGATGGATTTGATGTGACCAAGGGATGCTGGGGTAGAGCCAGGACAGACCCAGCTCCTGATGGAAAGGTGCCAGGCAGGTAGGGGCTGCTAAAGCAAGGAGGAGGTGACTGTAAAGGGCTGATTCCCCTAAAGGCACCATCAGCACCCTTTAAATTACCCCTCTCTGTCCCTTTTTAAGGATGTTTGCCCCATCTTGAGTTGTAGGCAGATCTGGATTGGCCATTTTCAGTTGTGTGATCACAAGTGATAAAAAAATCCGCTCGTTCCACCCCCTGCCATGGGCAGGGCACCTTCGACCATCCCAGGTTGCTCCAACCTCATCCAACCTGGCTTCCAGGGCACTTCCAGGGATGAAGAATTCACAGCTTTGCTGAGACATCTCCTTTAGTTTCCTTCCAGTTTTATTGACCCTTGTGCCCGTTGTAATGGCAGTCATTCCCTTTAGCACAGAATCAGACTTTTTACCGAAGTTCAGAAAGTTTAACTCCACTGACTTTCATCTCTCCTCCCTCCAAAAAACCCCCAAACCAAACAATTACCTTATAAAGCAACCCCATAAGTTACATTGCCGTGATTTACTTTCAATAAACCACATTTTCTATTTTGTCCCCCTCTCCATTTGCTGCCACTTTCCATCACTCTTCCTTTCCAGTCGTGTTCAAAAGTCTTGTGTATTTAACTCAGAGTAACCTGCTGAGAGCTGCCTGGATCTTTTTTTCCCCTCTCCTTCCTACATATAAAATAAGCTTGACTGTTGTTGACTTTCAGCCAGATGGTGCCACTCCTAGCATCCCATCTGAGCACGTTTTTCCTGTCTGAGTGGCTTCCACCTCACATCGTTTTCCATTCCCCTTCACACCCAGCCCTGTTGTTATTCTCAATTATTCAAGCTAAATCATTTTCATGTGTAACTACTCCAGTTTGCATGAGTAAAATTATGTTTTCACCTCCAGCTCTTTGGAGAAGCCAGTGAGCAGAAGCTGGGGTGGGGCTCCATGTGAGTTCTCCTTTTTTTTGGTGCTATGTTTAGCTTTCTCTTGGTTTTCAGCTCTTTGCATAGTAATCTCACTTGGTTTCTTTTCCTGTTGTTCTCTTTTTAGTTCTGTTATTCAAAGGCATTTTCTGCTCAGCTGAGTTGATCTTGACAGGCAGGCTGAGACTTCTAGCAATGCTCAGAGGATTTCTGCTCCTCCTGCTGCTCTAAACATCGTTTTATTTCCAGGATCCTCTTCCCAGGTGTCCTGATCACTGATGCCCACCTCAGGTTTTACCTTCCTAATTGCCTGATCTGTTGTTTTCCACATGGCCAGTATTCCTAAATTGAGATTTGAAGTCTTTCTCTTGTTCCCATGGAAAAAGGGCCCGACTCTTTTCTTTCCCACTCCTTTTTCCACACAAATTCTCCCCTTTTCTGTTGGCTCTTTGCTGGCAGAGCAGGAGGAGAGCATTTCAATATTTCAACTATTTTGAGGAGAGCATGTCAATATTTCATATCTCTCACAGATGTGGACATTAATGTACACTGGCACATGGAAAGATCTTTTAGAGACATTCAAATGCTGGGAACAGAGAGTGTGAAGTATTTAGGGGGGGTTTGTCACTGCTTTGTCCATTTTTTTTCTATACGGAAGGAGTTTTTGGAGGCAGGGAGACCAACCTGACAGTTTCATTGTGGGTTTTTTGGTAGGGTGTTTGTGGTTTGGGGTTTCCTTATGTTCTTTTGAGTGTGGGGGTGTTTTTTGATTGGTTTTATGTGGGGGTTTTTTTGGG
Source organism: Donacobius atricapilla (assembly GCA_013397315.1). Classification (NCBI taxonomy): domain Eukaryota; kingdom Metazoa; phylum Chordata; class Aves; order Passeriformes; family Mimidae; genus Donacobius; species Donacobius atricapilla. The sequence goes on from WBMY01001500.1 coordinate 21,256, forward strand.
TTTTCTGCTTTGGTTTCTCCATCTGTCAAAAGAGAGAGGTCTGGTGATGCTGCACTGCTAAGATTTTGTTTGGCCATCAAAGCACCCAGTTTCTGTGCCATTTGTGCTCTTCTACATTTTCCCTTTCGACCAGACAAAGCAGAAACATCTTCCCTCTAATCTCTTTCCCCTATCTGTGCTGTTAGCAGGTAAGGAATGACAAAAGGAAATGCCCGGGGGAATAAAGCAGAATTAATTATCTTCCTGAACATCAGGCTCACCACAACCTGGTGCACAGTCTGAGGGTGCTGGAAGTTGACTTTGTTGGGGGGTGGATGGGAAGCAAAGCTCTCACCTGAGAGCCAAGCTGGGGTGGTGATCCCTGCAGGAAGAAAGAGGGTTTGATCCTTGCTCCCTTTAAGCTATTGGAAAACTCTTTCCTGGTCAAGCCTCACCTTGGCCCATCCATGGAAATGTCCAGGGTCAGGCTGGATGAGACTTGGAGCCACCTGGGATAGTGGAAGGTGTCCCTGCCCATGGCAGGGGCTGGAATGAGATGATCTTCAGGGTCCCTTCCAACCCAAACCATTCCATGATTCTGTGCTTAAAACAGAATGGGTGTTGCTGGAGGGTTGTTTGGGGTTGGAACGTGGATATTTCCATTATCTGACACTTTCCTGGGATCCTCTGTCCCACCTGGCACTCGGCTGTGTGCTCAGAGGTGTCGATGGCGGGGATGCAGCCCTGCCACAGCGTCCCTCATGAGCACCGTGATGAGGGAGGTGGTGGGAGCTGTCAGAAGAATTAAACGCGGCCCTCAGGCCCCTGGGGAGGTGTCAGGGCTCTCCTCAGGTGGAAGAGCTCTGTGCACGCCTGGTTTAGACAGTGTGGGTGAGTGTGTGTCGTGTCCTGTTTGTTCCCTTCTCCTCTGTGTTTCAGGCTCTCAGGCTCATGTTGCAACCTGTTCAGCCTGTGGCTTTAACTCCCTTTTCAGGCACCAAGAGTGGAACTATGCTTTGAATTACTCCTGTGTCTTCATACTGACCCTGCACACAGGACTGTGCAGGGGGAGTGCTGAGAGTTTTGTTTACTGAGTCCAGCAATGTTTACTCCTCCAGGACTGTTAAATTCCTCCCTAAAACCTGTAGTCAGGCTGCTCAGCCCTGGTGAGAATGTCCCTCTTCTGCTCAGATACGTGATGTCCTCTATGTGCACTGCCCTTTGGGCGCAGCAGGGTTATCACAAATGTCTTAACTCAAAGCTGTCAAACTTAAATGCAATTGGGAGCTTTCCTCTAGGAGATCCCTGGACAATCAGTGTTCTCCAGCATGTTCTGTGCTTCTGGATCAGCTCTGTCCATGTGTCCATCCTGCGCTGGCTTAGGTCAGGATCTCTTCCCTTGCTCTCTGTGATTTTCCCCATTTTTGTGAATCCTTTTCCTCCATGGCAGCATTGCTCCCTGTGGCTGTGCTCTGCTTCACTCATTTTACAAATGACTTGTCTTTCTGTTTCCCTCCCTCCTCAGCCAAAGGAGGAGAGGTGGCCCTGTCCTGATTTTTGGCAGAGAAGCTCTTGAGCTTGGAGTGGCTCCAAACCACTGGGGCACTCTTGACTCCCTCATTTTTAGGAACAATGACTTTTTTCTTTGCCCCGAGGCTGGGAGCTCATCCCAGCATGTCCTTCTTCCTGGAAGGCACACCTGGATGCTTCAGACCATCTGTGAAGAACCATTCACCAGAGGGCTCTGATAAAAATGCTTTATAAACCCATGAGTAATGAACTCATCCAGAGCCTTGGCTGAACCACTTCTGCTCCATTTGAAAGAGGGAACATTCCTTTTTTCCCCCGCGGTGTCTGAATGAACCAAGCTCATCTTGTGCCAACACCTTTGTATTTTTTTTTTGTGTTCCTCTTTGTAGGGAAGCAGCTCTTTGAGAGTGAATTCTTTGAAATGAGACGCGTTTATGGATTATTCCAGGAACATACCTGGATTTTCATAGAAAGCTCTGAATAGTGGCACAAACAAGCCTTGTTTAGGGCCACTTGCTTAGAATGGAAGTGATGTATGAATAGTAAAATCATCCTGGAATTTCTCTCAGGTTGGCTTGATTAAGGATGTGGAAGGTACTGGTATCCAGGAAAGTTAAAACCTTATCCCAAACTGTGTTATAGAAGGGCACTGTGATGACTGGTGGATAACAGAGTCCATAGGAAGGATTATTTTACGCATTTCCTTTTTTTTTTCCTATCTCTTCCTGGTTGCTCTTCAGGATGTGATATTGACATTAAACCTTCCACTATCCCAGATTGCTCCCAGCCCCATCCAGCCTGGCCTTGGACACTTCCAGGGATGGGGAAGCCACAAATTCCCTGGGAAACCTGTGCCAGGGCCTCACCCAGTGAATAATTTCCTTCCTAATATCCAATCAAAACCCACTCTCTTTCAGTTTAAAGCTGTTCTGTAATACTTCCCTTTGCTGTCCTTACCTGAGCGCATAAAAAAAAAAACTACCAAAAAAAACTACAAAAAAAAAAAAAACCCACAAAAAAAAAAAAACCAAAAAAATCAAAACAAAACAGTGAGAGTCTGTGGACAGGATTTTCCTCCTCTCCAAACAGCCTCAGAGCAGCAGGTGAAGCTGGTGCTGACTCCAGCTCTGAGGGTTTCAAGCAGGAATGCAGGGCAAAACCTGGTGTCTGTCATTCCAGCCCTTCCTTTCCTGATGGTCTGGCCACACTGGGTTCACCCTGGATTTCTGGACACTCCCAGGGCTTTCACTTCCCCTAAAAGTTAACAGGAGCTGCCTGTGTTTGTGACCAAAACTGTTGTTCCTCAAACCAAGCCACCGTGGCTTTTCTGGGAACTGGAGAATGCCCAGTTTGCTTTATCCAGCCCCCTGGATATAAATAATACCCCATGTCCAGCCTTGCAGGAGGCCTGTGAGGTCCTGTTTTCCAAAGGTTTTGCGTATGGGATGCGTGTGCACAAACCTCAGGCAGTGGGAGAGGTCTAGGGAGTGACTGGGTGTGAAGAGAAACCTCAGGGACTTCCCTGTGGTTCTCATCAAGCTCTAATTTTGCGACTGAATTCCCCTTGCCAGCTTATGGATTCTCCTGGGCAACCTGCCAGACTCAGCTCCTCTGGATTTGGGATCCTCCTCTGCCATTCCTCCCCCTCACAAAAAGCCTTCCAGCTCTTTGGGGCCATCTGACCAGATCTGAGTTCACTCCAGGGCTTAACGTTGTGGGAAGTGGTCCTGCTGTGGCGGAGAGCTCGGGGCTGGATTCAGGAGGAAAATAAAACTCAGGTGGCACGGCTGGAGTGAAGGAGGTGCAGAGGAGAGCAGGCAGGGCCAGGCATTCTGTGGCTGTCCAGGGAAAGAATCGGAGCTGGATGGATGGAGGCTGTCAGGAGTTGGGATCTGAGGTTTTCCAGTCCCTTCTGAGCCTGCATCTGAATTAGGAAACGTTTTTCCTGTGCACAGCAGTGAAGAGGTGGCTGCTCAGGAGATGACTCAGGGCTGGATGAGCAGAAATTCAGGACAGTGTGAACAGGTCACCTGCATGTTCTGCAGGAGCAGTTCCCCAGCTCTGTTCCTGAACAGCAGCATGTCAAAGTTGATATATCTTGGGAAAAACAAAACAAAACAAAACAAACAGCCTGTGAACAAATTACAGCACCCATGAGTATTCACTCAACTTCTTGATAGGGATCTCACCAGGTACCATCTCCACCTGCTCTTGGAGAATGCCAGGGGAGGCTGGGGCTGTCTGGAGGGGAAGGATTATGTGTAGATGAGCCCAGGTCTGTGGGGTCTGGCTCATTTAACTTTAGATATTGGCAGAGATGGAGCAGTATAGGGCAAGTTTTCTTTCGCCTATTTTAGACAGTTCCTTCAGTTTGGAGTGACTCATGCCTTGAAAGTTCCTGCTTCTCTCTTCAGGTGGGGAGGGACAATCTGTGTGAAGACAGATGTAGATGTTTACATTACAGACACATCATTTTTGCCCACGTATCCCCAAATCCTGTTCCTGAGCCCTGGGGGTCAGGCAGGTCTGGATCTGCATTCCTTTGTATTCCTGCTGTTCTTGCCATTGACTGAGCAGATGGAGTTGGATTTCATCCGCAAGGTTTAGATCATTTAATGGGTAAATTGTAGAACATTTTTATTAAAAACAACAGACTTCCCTCAACCAGGCTTCTTAGACCCAAAGGGAAAAGGAAATTAAAAGCGTCAACATTCAGTAGTTCAGGGAAAACTTTGAGATAATTTGCACTCCAGGCATTGGAGTCCACTTCTTTCTGTCCTTTGCTTCCCTGTCCCTACCCATTTGGGGATAATTATTGTTGTTCCCCTTTCATTTTCCCTCAGCCACATGAGGGATATTGCAGCACCTTGCTCTGTACCCTGTAATTGCAGATTTAAGCACTGCTGAGCTCTGTGTTGCAGCATCCCTCTATTCCTGCAGCAGCCTGGATTCAGATCCTCACTCTGGGCTTCCTGCAGAGGAAACTCATCCCTGGCTACTCCAGCTGATCATTCAAAGCGGGGAGCAGAAGGTGCTTACCCAGCCATCCGAGCTGCCTCCTGCTCGTTTGAATTCCCTCAGGTGCAGCCTCTCTTTTGGTTGTGTGGCATAACTGAAATTCCAGGGTGTCACTTCTCCCTTAGGAACCCCAATTCAGCTCATTTTTTCCAGCAGAGGCATTGGCAAGCTTGTCCCTCAGGAGTTAAGGGACACAGCTGCTCAGCTGCCCTTTCCCTCCGGCTCTCCAAGCCCTTTGCAAAACACTTCTTTTTCCTTTAAATCCCAGCCCCTCCCACAGAAATGGGACAATCAGCCTAAAAGGAGGCTGCGAGCTGCTGGACTGATCTGGCCAAGTCACCTTTGTTTGACAGGGCCTGCTTGGATCAGCTGGGAAAAGACATCTGCTTTCCTCCTCAAACGATGGATCTGTCATTGGCAGGATTATGTTTGGCAGGAAGATAAAGTGGAGTGGTTTGAACAGTTAAGTGGGAGTCAGGAGAGTTGGGCACTTGCCTGGACCTCTTTTATTTGGAAAAGTCTCCCAGGGACACGTGCTGCTGCCCATGGTCCCTCACTGGTGGTTGGTGACAGAGACATTTATTCACGGGAGAGGTCACAGGAGAAAATAACTTTTCTCTGCTTAAAAATCACTGGGTTTGCAAATCCTCCTGGATTGATCCTACAGAGGGCTCACAGGAGGTTTGGAGTGTTTTAAACTTGGGTTTATCTTCCACTCTGTCTATATTGCTGATATTTAAAATTTACTTCCCCACCACATTGTCACGACATTTGTAATATGGTTTTGGATTCTTACACGAAGGTCCTTCAGAAGAGCAAACAATTACAGTTCTTCATAAATACTCCCTTTATAAAATTTTATTTTCCCCAGACCACCAGAGCTTTTGCAGCTTTTGACAGCTTTATTGTTGGAAATTGTGCTGCCCATCACTATAGGAAAAAAAAAAAATCCTTGGTGTCTTCCTTTTCTCATTCTTGCACTTTCACACTCGATTTGTATTTTTTTTGGCTCACTCAGAGGGTTTTTAGGAATAAAGCTGTATTTTCTTGAGGATGTTTAAAAGGAAAAAAAAAAAAAAAGAATCAGAAAATCTAGTTTTAAGACAGAGCTGAATGAAGTTACAGAAGGAACCAAAGCCAGGGTTGTTTTGAGAGAAGTTCCTTCAGTCCCGTGTTCCTACAATTGAGTGTGGATGAAAGCCAGTGGGAGGTTATACTTCTGATGCTTGAAATAAGACCTGCCTGCTAAAATCTTTCATTTCCTTTGTGGTTCACGTGAGAAAGGATTAAGAAACTTCATCTCCACCTCGAGCAGTGACTGAAGTCAAGTGACAGAAACTCTAGGAAGGCAACTTGCCCTTGTCTTGTTGCATTCCTGTTCTCACAGAAGCTCTGGGAAGGTGGGGATGGTGAGAAATTGTCCTTCAGAGAACTAGAAGTGAATTCCACTGAGCTGAACAGAAATGGGTGAGGGGTGCGATTTCATAATCTGAAAACTTTTCAGTTCTACTTCTCCTTTGTTTGACTCTAAATTCTGTTATCACTGTGGTCACCCTGGTTCTCATCTCAGGAGTCTCCATGCATGGATGAGATGGAGACTGCAGGTTCCAGCTCCAGGGGAGCCCAGGAACACCCTGGGTCAGGGAAAAGGGTCTCACAGCTCTTCTTCTGTGAATCCCACCTGTCTCTGAGGAGCTGCCACGTGTCCCCTGGATATTCTGGCCCTGCAGATGAGACTAAACACTTCTGCAGCTCTTTCAGTCTGTGGCAACCCTTGGAATTGTATTTAATTAAGGAGCGTACACGAAGGCTTTATTTGCAGCAGCAGACTGCACAGTAATCCTCTAACAATTCCTGGGATCTGTTGGGAAGGAAAACTCTCATTAATAAAGACTTTGGTTACAACTCCTTGTTATGTGAGAGTTGCTGCAGAGCTCAGGGCTGCAAGGAATCACATCCAGAAAAACATTCCCTTCATCTTTCTGCTCAGGGTGGGAAAACCCCTGACAAACCCACCACACCTTTACACGGGGTTTGGGGCATGCCAGGAGGGGTGAGCCAGGGGTGCTCACCACGTTTCACCTTCACCCATAATGGATATTCCCAAGGAACTGGATTACAGTTCACCCTCTGGTGTTAACATGAACTAACCAGAGCTTGTTGTGCTTTTTGTTTTATATTTACTCTTGTTGTGCTTTTTGTTTTATATTTACTTTTTGGATAAGAAAAGTGAGTTCATGTGCTCCTCAGCCCTTTGTCTGCGTGGCCTGTTGCCCACTGCAGTGAAAGAGGCCAAAGCCCAAAATCTCTGCCTTTTCCATAGGAAAAAACCCAAACAAAGCAATTCAACATAGCAAAAGAAACCCCCTAGAATGAAGAAATAGTAAAGGGAGTTTATACAAAGCTGTTTGTAAAAGTCTAATTCAAATTTTCCATGAGGAATAGACCAAAGAAAGACAATTATTTAAGCCTTCCTCCAGGGAATATCCCCCTTGACAGGCAGGACTTGCAGCTCCTGAGGGCTCTTTCCAACCATGAGCATTTTGTCACCTGGGGGGAATTAAGGCTGCTGAACTTGTTCCCTTGCTCATCAGACACCCTGCTGACACACCAACAAAAAACCCCCCACAATTTCTGTTTCCTAATGATGCCCAAAACTGTGATATTTTTGGATTATTTTTACTCCATCTGCCTTTGTCAGCCTGTGTCAGTGACAGCTGTGACATGTGAGTTATTGCTGTTATCACTGAGGAGGTTGAAGTAGGTCTGCTGTGATAGAGCTATTTATTTACTTCTTTAGTTAATGTGCAAAATGAGCCATAAACTCGAAATCCTCCAGTGTGAATCTGTTTGTTGACCTTGATCGAGTTAAAGGTCTGTGGACATTAAATTCACACATCACTGACCTTTTCCAGCTAAGTGCTGGGTATTTTAAGTCTGAAGCCATCCAACCACGGGCGGGGGAGTGGGATGCAAGCCTTCAGAGCTGGTGTTTGCTTGCTCTCTGTGGGCTGGGAGGAATGGTAAAAAAATCAGGTCAGACCAAACACAGAGCACTGACTCAGCTAAAACTGAGGGTGATGTGTCCCACTGACAGAGAAGCTGAGTTACATCCCCCTCTTTGTTTATAGAATCATAAAATCATTAAGGTTGGGAAAGATCTCCAAGATCATCAGGAGTCATTAGCCCAGCACTGCCAAGGCCACCACTAACCCACGTCCGCAGGTGTCACATCCCCGTGGCTTTTAAGTATTTCCAGAGGGCAGTGACTCCATCACTGCCCTGGGCAGCCTGTGCCAGGGTTAAACCTTTCAGTGAAGAAATTCTCCCCAATATCCAAACTCAACATCCCCCGGTGCAGCTCGAGGCTGTTCCCTCTTGTCCTGTCACTTGTTACCTGGGAGAAGAGCCACACGCGGCTGTCCCCTCCTGTCAGGGAGTTGTGCAGAGCCACAAGGTTCCCCCTGAGCCTCCTTTTCTCCTGGCTGAGCCCCTTCCCCAGCTCCCTCAGCTGCTCCTGGTGCTCCAGAGCCTTCCCCGTCTCTGTTCCCATCTCTGGACACGCTCCAGCCCCTCAATGTCCTTTTGGTCACGAGGGGCCCAAAAGTGCCTGCAGGATTTGAGGTGTGGCCTCAGCAGTGCCCAGCACAGGGGACAATCCCCACCCTGGTCCTGCTGGACACTCAGTTCCTGATCCAATCCGAGTGCCACTGCCCTTCCTGCCCACCTGGGCACACCTGGGCTCATGCCCAGCTTCTGTCACCAGCACCCCCAGGTCCTTTTCCAACCCCTCTACCCNTTTCCAGAGGGCAGTGACTCCATCACTGCCCTGGGCAGCCTGTGCCAGGGTTAAACCTTTCAGTGAAGAAATTCTCCCCAATATCCAAACTCAACATCCCCCGGTGCAGCTCGAGGCTGTTCCCTCTTGTCCTGTCACTCGTTACTTGGGAGAAGAGCCACACCCGGCTGTCCCCTCCTGTCAGGGAGTTGTGCAGAGCCACAAGGTTCCCCCTGAGCCTCCTTTTCTCCTGGCTGAGCCCCTTCCCCAGCTCCCTCAGCTGCTCCTGGTGCTCCAGCCCCTTCCCCATCTCTGTTCCCGTCTCTGGACACGCTCCAGCCCCTCAATGTCCTTTTGGTCACGAGGGGCCCAAAATTGCCTGCAGGATTTGAGGTGTGGCCTCAGCAGTGCCCAGCACAGGGGACAATCCCCACCCTGGTCCTGCTGGACACTCAGTTCCTGATCCAATCCGAGTGCCACTGCCCTTCCTGCCCACCTGGGCACACCTGGGCTCATGCCCAGCTTCTGTCACCAGCACCCCCAGGTCCTTTTCCAACCCCTCTACCCGCAGCCCGAAATTCTGCTTGGGGATGTTGTCAGCACCCACCTTCCCTAAAAGCTCACGAGAAGTCAGTATCAGCACTACAAAATCCAAGATCTTCTGTATTCTGGTATTTTAGCTGCTGGACACTCTAATCTTCAGTGTTTTGCCTGACAGAGATATATTTTCTTTTAGATTGTATGGCAAAAAAATAGTTATGAGATTTTAAAGATTTTATGTATAATCAAGTTTACCTGAGCCTGTCACAAGCCCACTTTTCAAAACAGAACCTCATTTATTTTTTAAAGGTGATAAACACAGTTACTCAAAAGTAAATATTGGGCTATTGAGGTGAATATACAAATATCCAATTTGGGCATGAGATTTTAGTGAAGGGAAGGTGTGGCAGTGAAGTACTTGTGAATGGGCTTGGTGTAAAATCTACTGCCTAAAAAAACAGTCAGATATATTGTAGAACTACAGAGTGCTTTGCCAGCCCTGATCAAAGTTAGAGTCATATGAATTAATTTATAAAGTGAAAACCAGAGGTATTTATAGATATGAGATGGATTTGGCAAACGTTTAAGTCCAGAGAGTTAAAATTTCCCTTTGAAAAAGTCAGAATGTTTTGAAAACATTTCAATCTTTATTTTTCCAGAAAGTGTTCTGCAAATCTCTCACGCTTCCCCTCGTGCTTTTTTAAGGTTAAAAAAAATGACAAGGAGCACTGTAAATCAAAACAAAATAAATCTATGGTGTTTCAGATGAGCCAAGATGAAATTTCCAAAGATCTGTTTCCCTTTGGGGAAAAGAAATATTTGAGAATGAAGACAACTCCAAATTATTCCCCTTCTTCTAGTGTTTGTATTTTTATTTATTTTTAATTTGACTAGAAAAACCACATAATTAATTGTTTATACACTACTGATCAAGACCCATTCCTAACCTAAAGGAAATTAAAATCTGAACCAGGCATGGCATGGAACAGGGAAGAGAGCAGGATAGGTTAATAGGAAATGGTGAGATTATTTAATGTGTTACATTATTTTATAATTTTAACCCAAATTTACATCAAGCAATTGTTCCTTCAAAGGATTGCTGGACTTCTTGTCTTAAAACCTTGACTGGCAAATATATGAACAGAGCAATAACTCATGCATTTTAAAACGAGACAGGAATTTTTTTTATTATTTTATTTTCTCTGCCTATTTCTGATGAAAATATGTATGATTGTCCCAAAACCCTCAAGAGGGGACCCTGAATCAATCACTTCTTACTGGAACAAGTTCCTCCTGTGTCCTCATGATCTGTTCCTGAAGTTCACCCCGCTGATGTTTTTTCCCACATTACATTTAACAGTGCCAGGATAAACTCCAGCCAAGGCTTGTCTCTCTTGACATCGTTCCCTTCTCTCCACCTCTTTGCAGCTGGATTTCTGAAAAGTTTTCTCCCTGTTGAATGCCCTTTCCAATCCCTTTAAAAGAGATGGGGCTTGGAGCAGCCTTGGTTTATGGCCATAACAATGGTCAAGGTGTCCCCTCCAAGCTGGGAATATGTTGGTGACAAGGGGACACTGAGATATGTGTGAGCTCCCAGCTCCATTTTTTTGAGTAAAAATCACCATTTCCACGTTTTATGATTGAGGCAGTTCATGAATTGCACGTTATGAGGAGTCCACGATTAATTACCTGAACATTTATGGCCACTGTTGTATTACAAACACAACTTGATTAGGGCTGACTGATGAGAAACCACTTGAGGGGGAAAAACCTTGTCACTGGGAATTTCCTGCTTTTTAGCTCCTTGATCTTCTAATCTGCATCAGAGATTCCATCCTTCACTTGATTTGGGGCTTGTTGTGCTTTGAATTAGCATGAGAGCCAGGAGACAGGGAATAAGCCATGAAGCACATATCCCACTGCTCCTGGCATGAATATTAAAGCTGCCGTCTCCCTGCCCTACATAGCTGGTGGTGTTGGTTAGCCAGGCAGAGTTTCCAGAGCATAAAGCAGCAGAATTGCTCCTGATCATCAGAAGAAAATAAGTTGTGGGATTTTTTTGTTTCTAAGGAAATGGAGGGAAAAGCTGATTTTTCAGCTGGCTCTGGGTTTCTCTCCCTCCTCTTGAGGGAACATAAAGCAAGGCTGAGTGCACAACTGTGTGTCTTGGTTTAGAAAGACAGATGTCTGCCGGGGAAAAGCTGGAGCTTCCCTTGGAGTGGAGAATGTAAGCCCTCTCCCTCCAAAGCATTATAATTTTGAAATTAAGAGGCTTCAGGTCCTTAAAAGTCCTCCTGCAGTGACAGATGTGGCTCTGTTGGAGCAATGATCCTGTACAAGGGTGCAGTTTTCCTCTGAAGGTCCCGTGGTGCTGAGATGGGTCTGATCTTCCTCTGGGAATCCAGTGCACACAGGCTGTGCTGGTGTTCTGACTCTCAGGTGTTATCCAGGTGGGAATG
>WBMY01001506.1:0-17015 GCA_013397315.1 Donacobius atricapilla
ACGGCACGGTCCCGCTCCGCCTCCGTCGGCCCAACTCCCACCCCCCCGAACTCGGTTGGAACCACCCCGCCTTCGTTTCCGCCTCCTGCGCTTGGCGTGGCAATGCCGCCTGTGATGCTCCTCCCACGCCGATTCCTGCAGCACTGCCCCCGGTGCGGCTGCCTCCCCCTGCGGCGGCTCTCCCTCCCCGCACGGTGGCTCTGACCCCGACGCGGTTCGCTCGCCAGCGCAGCCGCTCCCCGCACCCCCATTTCTCCCTGCGCCGCTGCTTGTGTGACGCCGGGGAAAGTGGGTGGTACAGAGCTCCCATGCGTCTCTGGAGCCACCCCTGTTGGATTGTGGGGTGTGAGGGGCATTTGTGGGGAAGGTTGTGGTGTCTGTGGCCATCCCTGGGGTGGAGGTTGGGGAAGGGAGGAAGGTGGGGCTGGGAGATTCGTCCCGCTCGGTCACGGTCCCCCTGACCCCCCCTCCAGGGTGCTTGCACAGGCACAGTAGGACAAGCCTCAAAGAATGCCATGTCCCGTTCTTCTTGTTCTGGAAGGTGTGTAAGTAATTGCAATTTCCCAGCCAGGGTCTCGGACCCCCCAGGGCAGTTTGAAGGGTTTTCCACGTGCCCTGGTCTCCAACTGGAGGTGGAAGCCTACTCATGGCAACAGGCCTCTAGATAGTAACAGTGGCCTTTGCCATGGGGGAAAAAAAATCTCACCCCAACCAGGTTCCTGATGTCAGTTTGGAGGAGGCATTTGGCACTCTAAGAGCAGCCAGAGTCCTAGGATTTGGCAGCTTTGGTCTGGGAGAAATCCCTTGCCCTTTGTAATCTTAGGAGGGAGAAGCCTACTCCTAGGCACAGGCCCCTGGACACGAACGTTGGTTATCTTCTATGAGAAACAAAAGTCAACCCCCGCAGATTCCTGGTGTCAGTTTGGAGGAGGCGTTTGGTGGTCCAAGGACAGCCAGAGTCCAAGGTTTTCGCAGCTTTCTTCTGCAAGAGATACTGTGCCATTTTTAATAATGGGAGGCAGAAGCCCACTTCCAGCAACAGGCCCCTAGATAGTAACAGTGCCTCTTTTCCATTGGAAACTAATCTCACTCCCACAGGTTCCTGTTCTCAGTTTGGAGGAGGGATTTGGCATTCCAAGCAAGGCAAATGTCCTATGTTGTGGAAGCTTTCATCATAGAGAAATCCTGCGTCATTAATGATTTTAGCAGGCAGAAAGAGGCCCAATTGAAGCCACAAGCCCCTGAACATGCATGGTGGCACTTTTCCATAGGAAACAAAACTCACCCCCCAGGTTCCTGATGTCAGTTTGGAGGAGGCATTTGGCACTCCATTGGAAGCCAGAGTCCTGAGTTTTGCAGATTTGGTCAGGGAGAAATCCTGCACCCGTTGTAACTTTAAGAGGCAGAACCCCAGACCCAATAAAAGGCCCCTGAACAAGAACACTGGCCCTTTTCCATGGGAAACAAAACTCAGCCCCCTAGGTTTCTGATGTCATTTTGCAGGAGGCATTTGGCACCCCAAGGGAAGACAGAGGCCTATGTTTTGGCAGATTTGGTCACGGAGAAATCCTGCAACAATTGGAATTTCAGGAGGCAGAAGCCCGCTGCCTTCAGCAGGCCCCTGGTCACAAACGCTGGCTCTTTTCCATGGGAAACAAAACTCACCCCCCAGGTTCCTAAGGTCAGATTGGAGGCAGCAGTTTGCACTCCAAGGGAAGCCAGAGTCCTAGGCTTTGGCAGCTTTGGTCGTGGAGAAATCCTGCAACGTTCTTCATTTTAGGAGGCAGAAACCCTCTCCCAGCCACAGGCCCCTGGACTCAAGAGTGGCCATTTTCCCTGGGATACCAAACTGACCACCAGCCCAGTTTCTGATGTCAGTTTGGAGGAGGCATTTGGCGCTCCAAGGGAGGCCAGAGCCCTATGTTTTGGCAGCTTCCATCACGCAAGCTATCCTTCACTGTTCGTAATTATAACAAGCAGAAGTCCAATCCTGGCAAGAGGTGCCTGGACATGAACAGAGGCCCTCATTCATGGGAAAAAATACTCACACCCCTCAGTTCCTGATGTCAGGTGGGAGGAGGCATTTGGCACTCCAAGGGCAGCCAGTGTCCTAGATTTTGGCAGCTTTGGTCTGGAAGAAATCCTGCAATGTTCATAATTTCAGGAGGTGGAAGCACTCTCTGCACCAGGCCTCTAGGAACCAACGGTGGCCCCTTTCCATGGGAAACAAAACTCACCTCCAAGGTTCCTGGTGTCAGTTTGGATGAGGTGTTTGGCACTCCAAGAGCAGCCAGGACCCTAGGTTTTGGCAGCATTCGTCGTGGAGAAATCCTGGGATGTTTGTAATTTCAGAAGACAGAAAGCCACTTGCTGCAGCAAGCCCCTGGACAAGGACGGTGTCCCTTTTCCATGGGAAACAAAACTCGGCCCTCCAGGTTCCTGATGTCAGTTTGGAGGAGGTGTTTGGCACTCCAAGGAGAGCCAGAGTTCAAGGTCTTGGCAGCTTTCATCGTGGAGAAATCTTGAACCGTTGGTAATGTCAGGATGTAGAATTCTACTTCCAGCCATTGGTCCCTGGACAGGAACGGTGGTTCTTGTCTTTGGGAAAAATACCTTACCCCTCCAAGGTTCCTGATGTCAGTTTGGAGAAGGTATTGGGCACTCCAAGGGGCAGCCAGAGTGTAAGGTTCTGACATTTCTTCTGCAAGAAATCCTACACCATTCATGAAATTAGGAGGTAGAAGTCTACTCCCAGCAACAGGCCCCTAGATAGTAACAGTGGCCTTTGCCATGGGAAAAAAGTCTCCAAAGACAGCCAGAGTCCTAAGTTTTGGTAGCTTTCTTCTGCAAGAAATTTCGCGCTGTTCGTAATTGTAGCAGGCAGAAGCCTTATCCAGGCCACAGACCCCTGGACACAAACAGTGGCCCTTTTGCATGGGAAACAAAACTCTCCCCCAAGGTTCCTGGTGTCAGTTTGGAGTAGGCATTTGGCACTCCAAGGACAGCCACAGTCCAAGGCCTTGGAAGCTTTCTATGTGCAGAAATCCTAGGATGTTTGTAATTTCAGGAGGCAGAAACCCACTCGCTGCAGGAGACCCCTGGACACGAACGATGGCCCTTTCCAATGGGAAATAAACTCAGCCCTCCATGTTCCTGATGTCCAGCTTGGAGGAGGAATTTGGCACTCCAAGGGAAGCCAGAGTCCTAGGTTTTGGCAGTGTTTGTCTGCAAGAAATCCTGTTCCATTTGTAATTACTGAGGGCAGTAACCCACTCCCAGCCACAGGCCCCTGGACAAGTACAGTGGCCTTTGTCCATAGGAAAGAAACACTCACTGCTTCTGCTTCCTGATGCAGGAGGTGTTTGGCACTCCAAGGGAACGCAGAGATCTAGGTTTTGGCGGCTTTAGTCTAGGAAAAATCCCTCACTGTTTGTAATCTTAGGAGGCAGAAGCCCACTCCTGGCAACATGTCTCTAAAAGGCAACGGTGGCCCTTTTCCATGGGAAACAAAACTCACCCCCACCAGGTTCATCATGTCAAATTGGAAAAGGTGTTTGGCACTATAAGGGCAGCCAGAGTCCTTGGTTTTGGCAGCTTCTGTCTGGAAGAAATCCTGGGACGTTCATAATTTCAGGAGGCAAAAAAACACTCTCTGCAGCAGGCCTCTAGACACCAACGGTGACCCCGTTCCATGGGAAACATAACTCACTTCCAAGTTTCCTGTTGTCATTTTGGAGGAGGCGTTTGGCACTCCATGGGAAGCCAAAGACTTAGGATCTGGCAGCTTTCAACACAGAGAAATGTTTGGGAATTCCTAACATTAGCAGGCAGAAGCGCAGTCCAGGCAGCAGGCTCCTGGACGCAAAGGGTGGACCTTTTGTCATTGGAAACAAAACTTACCCCTAAGATTCCTGATGACATTTTGGAGGGGGTGTTTGTCACTCCAAGGGCAGCCAGAGTTAAAGGCCTTAGCACCTTACATCATGGAGAAATCTTGAGCTGGTTGTAATCCTCCGCCATTTGTAATTTTAGAAGGCAAAAGCCTTATCCAGGCCACAGGACCGTGGACAAGAACGGTGGCCCTTTTCCAGGAGAAACAAAACTCAGCCCTCCATGTTGCTGATGTCAGTTTGCAGGAGGCATTTGGCACTCCCAGGGCAGCCGGGAGCCTAGGTTTTGGCAGCATTTCTCTGCAAGAAATCCTACACCATTCGTAATTATAACAGGCAGTAACCCACCCCTGGCCACAGGCCCCTGGACACGTACAGTGGCCCTTGCCATGGGAAAAAATACTCACCCCTCCAGGTTCCTGATGTCAGTTTGGAGGAGGGGTTTGGCACACAGAAGGAACCCAGTGTCCTAGGTTTTGGTGGCTTTGGTCTAGGAGAAATCTCTCACCCTTTGTAGATTTAGGAGGCAGAAGCCCAGACCTGGCCACAGGCCCCTGGACACAAACGGTGACTCTTCTCCATGGGAATCGAACTTCATTACTCCAGGTTCCCAATGTCAGTTTAGAGGGGCCATTTGGCAATCCAAGGGAAGCCAGAGTCCTAGGTTTTGGCAGCTTTCCTCTGGAAGAAATCTTGCGTTGTTTGTAATTTTAGCGAGCAAAAGCCCATGCCTGCAACAGGTCCCTGGAAGGCATCACTGGCTCTTTTGGATTGGAAACAATACTCACCTCACCCAAGTTCCTGATGTCACTTTGGAGGAGGCTTTTGGCACTCCATGGGAAGCCAAAGTCCTAGGTTCTGGCAGCTTTCACGGTAGAGAAATCCTGCATCCTTAGTAATTTTAGCTGGTAGAAGCCTAGTCCGGGCCACAGGCCCCATGACACGAACTGTGGCCTTGTTCCATGGGAAACAAAACTCACCACCAAGTTTCCTGATGTCAGTTTGGAGGAGGTGTTTGGCACTCCAAGGAAAGCCAGAGTCCAAGGTCTTGGCAGCTTTACTTGTGGAGAAATCTTGAGCATTTCGTAATTTCAGGTTGTAGAAATTGACTCCCGGCCACAGACCCATTGCCACGAGCTCAAACCCTAACCCAAACCTAAATCTAACTCTAACCCTAACCCTACCCCTAAGCCTTAAACCCTAACCCTTACCCTAACCCTCACCCTAACGCTCACCCTAACACTCACCCTAACCCTAACTCTAACCCTAAGCATAGCCCTAAACATTAACACCTAAGCCTAAAACATAGCCGTATCCCTAACCCTGAGCCTAACCGCTAACCCTAACCCTAAACCTAACCCAAACCCTAAACCTAACCCAAATCCTAACCCTAACCCTAATCCTAATCCTAACCCTAAACCTTACACTAACCATAACCCAAACACTGAAGCATAACCCTATCCCTAATCCCAAACCCTAAACCTAACCCTAACCTGAACCGTAGCCCCAACTCTAACCCTAACCATGACTGTTTTCCATGGGAATCAAACTTCATCCCTCAAGATTCCTGATGTCAGTTTGCAGGAGGCATTTGGCACTCCAAGGGCAGCCAGAACCCTAGGTTTTGGAAGATTTGGCTTTGCAGAAATCTAGCATAATTTGTAATTTTAAGAGGCAGAATTCCACTTCCAACCACAGGCCCCAGGACATGAATAAGGGGTTTTTGTTTCCATGGGAAACAATCTCACCCTCCCAGATTCCTAATGTCACTTGGGAGGAGGTGTTTGGCATTCCAAAGACAGCCACAGGCCTACATTTTGGTAGCTTTCTTCTGCAAGAAATTTCATGCTGTTTGTAATTGTAGCAGGCAGAAGCCTTATCCAGGCCACAGACCCCTGGACACAAACAGTGGCCCTTTCGCATGGGAAACAAAACTCTCCCCCAAGGTTCCTGGTGTCAGTTTGGAGTAGGCATTTGGCACTCCAAGGACAGCCACAGTCCAAGGCCTTGGAAGCTTTCTATGTGCAGAAATCCTAGGATGTTTGTAATTTCAGGAGGCAGAAACCCACTCGCTGCAGGAGACCCCTGGACACGAACGATGGCCATTTTCCAAGGGAAACAAAACTCTGCCCTCCATGTTCCTGATGTCCAGCTTGGAGGAGGAATTTGGCACTCCAAGGGAGCCCAGAGTCTTAGGTTTTGGCAGTGTTTGTCCGCAAGAAATCCTACACTGTTCATAGTTATTGCAGGCAGTAACCCACTCCCGGCCACAGGTCTCTGGACGTGAATGATGCCTTGGAAGGCTGACCTGAAACAGAGACTGGGCAGAGTTAGAGAATAAAGTAGGTATTTATTGAAAGGCCTCCAGGATCCACCTTGGGCCAGACAGCAGCCTGACCAAGGCTGCACCCAGGGTGGACTAAGGAATGATAAAAAAAAAAGGCTGACCAATCTCAAGATCTTACATTTTTGTAAGTTTTTTTCCATTTGCATATTGGGGTTTAATTGTCCAATTTCAGCATCAGGTTGTGAGGTCCCATCCTTCTTGTTCCTCCCTTCAGTCCACTGTTTTTTATACTGTGTGGCTGACAGTTGTCCTTGGTCCTCAGCCGGAAAAAGGTTTGTTTTGTCTACATAGTCTATGAGGAGAGTTTACTGGCACTTAATATGAGGCTCAGAACTGCATCCCTAGGCAGCACAGAATCTGAAAATATGAAAGCTAAAGTTTAAGGCATGACNATCCCTCAAGATTCCTGATGTCAGTTTGCAGGAGGCATTTGGCACTCCAAGGGCAGCCAGAACCCTAGGTTTTGGAAGATTTGGCTTTGCAGAAATCTAGCATAATTTGTAATTTTAAGAGGCAGAATTCCACTTCCAACCACAGGCCCCAGGACATGAATAAGGGGTTTTTGTTTCCATGGGAAACAATCTCACCCTCCCAGATTCCTAATGTCACTTGGGAGGAGGTGTTTGGCATTCCAAAGACAGCCACAGGCCTACATTTTGGTAGCTTTCTTCTGCAAGAAATTTCATGCTGTTTGTAATTGTAGCAGGCAGAAGCCTTATCCAGGCCACAGACCCCTGGACACAAACAGTGGCCCTTTCGCATGGGAAACAAAACTCTCCCCCAAGGTTCCTGGTGTCAGTTTGGAGTAGGCATTTGGCACTCCAAGGACAGCCACAGTCCAAGGCCTTGGAAGCTTTCTATGTGCAGAAATCCTAGGATGTTTGTAATTTCAGGAGGCAGAAACCCACTCGCTGCAGGAGACCCCTGGACACGAACGATGGCCATTTTCCAAGGGAAACAAAACTCTGCCCTCCATGTTCCTGATGTCCAGCTTGGAGGAGGAATTTGGCACTCCAAGGGAGCCCAGAGTCTTAGGTTTTGGCAGTGTTTGTCCGCAAGAAATCCTACACTGTTCATAGTTATTGCAGGCAGTAACCCACTCCCGGCCACAGGTCTCTGGACGTGAATGATGCCTTGGAAGGCTGACCTGAAACAGAGACTGGGCAGAGTTAGAGAATAAAGTAGGTATTTATTGAAAGGCCTCCAGGATCCACCTTGGGCAAGACAGCAGCCTGACCAAGGCTGCACCCAGGGTGGACTAAGGAATGATAAAAAAAAAAGGCTGACCAATCTCAAGATCTTACATTTTTGTAAGTTTTTTTCCATTTGCATATTGGGGTTTAATTGTCCAATTTCAGCATCAGGTTGTGAGGTCCCATCCTTCTTGTTCCTCCCTTCAGTCCACTGTTTTTTATACTGTGTGGCTGACAGTTGTCCTTGGTCCTCAGCCGGAAAAAGGTTTGTTTTGTCTACATAGTCTATGAGGAGAGTTTACTGGCACTTAATATGAGGCTCAGAACTGCATCCCTAGGCAGCACAGAATCTGAAAATATGAAAGCTAAAGTTTAAGGCATGACAAACAGTGGCCCTTTTCCATGGGAAACATAACTCACCGCCCCACAGGATCCTGATGCCAGTTTGAAGGAGTTGTTTGGCAATCTAAGGGCAGCCAGAGTCCAAGGTCTTGGCAGCTTTCATCGTGGAGAAATCTTGAGCCGTTTGGAATTTCAGGATGCAGAATTCTAGTCCCAGCCACTGGCCCCTGGACATGAATGGTGGTTCTTTTCCATGGGAAACAAATCTCACCCCTCCTGGTTCCTGATGTCAGTTTGGAGGAGGTGTTTGGCACTCCAAGCAAAGCCAAAGCCCTAGGTCCTGGCAGCTTTCATCG
This sequence comes from Donacobius atricapilla, assembly GCA_013397315.1. Lineage (NCBI taxonomy): Eukaryota > Metazoa > Chordata > Aves > Passeriformes > Mimidae > Donacobius > Donacobius atricapilla. Next base: position 8,129 of record WBMY01001506.1, read on the forward strand.
TAGCAAAATCCTTCTCCATTCATAATTTTAGCAGGCAGAAGTCCAATCCAGGCCACAGGCCTCTGGACACGAACCATGGCCATTTTTCCATGGGAAACAAAACTTTCTGTCGCCCTGATTTTTCAGCCTTCTTGTGTCTCACAGTTCATAATTCTTAGGTTTTTTTTTCTCACACAGAGGTGTTATAAATAGAAGCAATGTTTTTCTGAATTCAAGGGAGTTTACATTCTTGTTTTAGAGATATGGACAGCTGCTGGACAGTTGTCTTGACCAATGGGATGGGGAGAGGTGTCAACCTTCTCCCCCANTCAACGTGCTCCGCCAGTCCCTGGCCTTCATAGAAATACTATAAAAGTGGAGTCAGATTTTCATAATAAACAGTTCATGCCTTCTCACCAGAGTGAGTGTGTATGTTTGTATGTCTAACAATGTCTAACAATGACAACTTTCCCCGCCAGGTTCCTGATGTCAGTTTGGAGAAGGCATTTGACCCTCCAAGGGCAGCCAGAGTCCTAGGTTTTGGTAGATTTTGTCTGCAAGAGATCCTGCACCGTTCATAATTAGCAGAAGCCCACTCCTGGCAACACGTCCCTAAAAGGTAACGGTGGCTCTTTTCCATGGGAAACAAGTCTCAGCCTGACTGGGTTCCTGATGTCAATTTGGAGGAGGCATTTGGAACTCCAAGGGCAACCAGAACCCTAGGCTTTGGAAGATTTGGTCTGGGAGAAATCTAGCACCAGTTTTAATTTTAAGAGGCAGAAGTCCACTCCTGGAGATAGACCCCTGGACATGAAGAAGGGCTCTTTTCCATGGGAAACAAATCTCACCCTCCCAGATTCCTGATGTCAGTTTAGAGAAGGCATTTGGCACTCCAAGGGCAGCCAGAGTCCGAAGTTTTGACATTTCTTCTGTGAGAAATCCTGTGCCAGTCATAATATTAGGAGGCAGAAGCCCACTCCCGGCAACAGGCCCCTGAATAGTAACAGTAGTCCTTTTCCATTGGAAACAAAACTCTCCTCTCCAGGTTCCTGATGTCAGTTTGGAGGAGGCATTTAGCACTACAAGGGAAGCCAGAGTCCTAGGTTTTGGCAGCTTTCATCATGGAGAAATCCTGCGCTGTTCATAATTTTAGGAGGCAGAAGCCTACTCCCAGCAACAGGTTCCCTGATAGTAATGGTAGCCCTTTTCCATGGAAAGAAAAACTCATTTCTGCAAACTAATGTCAGTTTGCTGGAGGCATTTGGCACTCCAATGGCAGACAGACTTCTAGATTTTTGCAGATTTGGTCTGGAAAACATCCTGCACTGTTTGTAAATTTAGGAGGCAGAAGCCCACTCCTGGCCACCAGATTCTGGATATGAAAACTGGCCCTTTTCCATGGGAAACAAAACTCACCCACACTGGTTCCTGATGTCAGTTTGGAGGAGGTGTTTGGCACTCCAAGGGAGGCCAGAGTTCTAGGTTTTGACAAATTTGGTCTGCAAAATATCCTGCACCATTTGTAATTTTAGCAGGCAGAAACCCACTCTCAGCCACAGGCCGCTGGACACAAATGGTGGTCATTTTCAATGGGCAAAAAACCTAACCATCCCAGGTTTTTGATGTCACTTTGTAGGAGGCATTTGCGCTCTAAAGGCAGCCAGAGCCTTAGGGTTTGGTAGATTTGGTCTGAAAGATATCCTGCACCATTTGCAATTTCAAGAGGAAGGCATTAAGATGCAGAAGTCTGTGCAGAGGACAGGAGAGCTGGGAAGGATGTGGAGGACAAGCCCAGAGGGAAGGTGTTAAGGGAGTGTTAGTCTCAACAACTGGAGGCTCATGAGGGGCCTTCAGGCAGACTTCCAGAAATCAGGAATATTGTGGCCAGCAAAAGCAGGGAGGTCATTCTTACCCTCTACTCAGCACTGGTGAGGCTGCACCTTGAGTACTGTGTCCACATCTGGGCCCCTCAGTTTAGGATGGACATTGAGATGCTTGAGCGTATCCAGAGGAGGACAGCAAGGCTGGTGAAGGGGCTTGGAACACAAGCCATATGAAGAACGACTGAGGGAGCTGGGGTTGTTTAGCCAGGAGAAAAGGAGACTCAGATGTGATCTTATCAGTCTCTACAACTTCCTAAAGGGTGGTTGTAGTCACCTGGGAGTTGGTCTCTTTCTCCAGGCAGCAACTGACAGAACAAGAGGACACAGTCTCAAGCTGCCTCAAGGGAAATATTGGTGGGACATTAGGAAAAAGTTTTTCATAGAAAGAATAATAAAGTACTGGAATGGTCTGCCCAGGGAGGTGGTGGAGTCACCATCCCTGGATACGTATAATAAAGGACTGGATGTGGCACTCAATGCCATGATCTAGTTGAGGTGTTAGGGCATGGGTTGGACTCGTTGATCTTGAATGTCTCTTCAGACCTAGTCTTTCTGTGATTCTGTGAACGCCCTACATGAAAGTGCTCAGCAAAAGGGCTGTTTCCCTGCCAAACATCCCCTGGCGGTACCCAAGCACTTTGGACACTGCAGTAGGTGTCAATCTCCTTTTTTACTTTGTGTGCTTGTGCTTTATCAGTTTGCTAGGGGCAAGAAGCCCTGTTCATTCTCTCTTTTCCCAGCAAGCAAAGACGCTACTGCACTAAGTTTCCTGCCGTTTCCAACACAGGATGAGATTCTGATACAGATTTAGCTTTCCCCGTTTGCAGCAGAAACAGCAAAGGTGATGCTGGTAATTTGCTACTTTTCTAAGTCAAAACTGTAAAGAAATAAATGCGCCATTTTGCAGAGACAACAAGAGTGAAAAGCTAGGCTTTGAAGGGAGAGAACACCGTGCTCAGCTTTCGGTTTGTGCATTTGCACTTTAGGCACATTGCTTGCGGCACAAGCACTCTTCATTTTCTCTTTTCCCAGCAAGAAAAGGAGCTACTGCAGCACCGTGCCTGCCTTTCCCAGCACTGGCTGAGATTGTGATACAGTTGGAGTTTCCCATCTCTGCAGCAGCAGGATCAAAGCTGTTGCAGGATAGTTGCTGCTTTTCCACATCAGAGCTGTCAAGAACGAGAAACCCCACTTTGCAGGGAAAGAACACTGTGCTTGGCTTTCAATTTATGTTGCTTGCACTAGAGGCGCTTTTCTCGTGGCATAGGAGCTCTTTGTTTTCACTTTTAGCAGCAAGCAGTGAAGCTAATGCAGCAATGTGCCTGCCTTTTCCAACAATGGGTGAGATTGTGATAAAGAGGGAGTTCTACATGTCTGCAGCAGCAAGAGCAAAGATGTTGCAGGATACTTGCGGCTTTTCCATGGCAGAGCTGCCAAGAACAAGAAGCTCCACTTTGCAGAGAAAGAACAGTGTGCTCGGCTCTCAGTTTGTGTGCTTGTGCCTTAAGTGCTTTCCTTGAGGCACAAGTGCAATGTTTTTTTCACTTTTCCCAGCAAGCAGAGAAGCTACTGCAGTAATGTGCCTCCCTTTTCCAGCACTGGCTGAGATTGTGATACAGTTGGAGTTTTCCATGTCTGCAGCAGCAAGAACAAAGGCATTGCAGGATAGTTGCTGTTTTCCATGCCAGATCTGCCAAGAATGAAAAACTACATTTTGCGGAGGAAGAACATGAGCTCAGATTTTGGTTTGTGTGCTTGCGCTTTAAGCGCTTCTCTCACGGCACAGGAGCGCTTCCTTTTATCTTTTCCAAGTAAGCAGAGAAGCTATTGCAGCAACGTGCCTCCCTTTTCTAGCACTGGCTGAGATTGTGATACAGTTGGAGTTTTCCATGTCTGCAGCAGCAAGAGCAAAGGCATTGCTGGCTAGTTGCTACTTTCCCAGACCAGAGCTGTCAAAAATGAGAGAGAACAGTGTGCTCAGCTCTCTGTGTGCTTGAGCTTTAGGCACTTTGATTGCAGAACAAGTGTTATCAGTTTTCTCTTATCCCAGCAAGAAAAGAAGCCACTGCAGCTACATGCTTCCTTTTCCAGCAGAGCAGTCAAGAACGAGAAGCTCGACTTTACAGAGGGAGAACTCTCCTCTTGGCTTTCCGTTTGTGTGCTTAAGCTTTAGGTGCATTTCTCACAACACAGGACCCCTTCATTTCCTCTTCTAGCAGCAAGCTGAGAAGCTACTGCAACAACGTGCCTGCCTTCTATAGCAGTGGGTGAGATTGTGATAGAATGGGATTTCCACATGTCTGCAGCAGCAACAGCGAAGGCATTGCAGGATAGCTGATGCTTTTCTCTGCAAGAGTTGTCAAGAATGAGAAGCTCTGCTTTACAGAAAGAACAGTGCACTTTGCTTTTGAATTGTGTGCTTCTGCCTTAAGCACTTTGATCATGGCTCAAACACTGTTAGTGTTCTCTTATCCCAACAAGCAGAGAAGCTACTGCAGCAATAAGCCTGCCTTTTCCCAGCACTGGGTGAGATTGTGATACAGTTGGAGTTTTCCATGTCTGCAGCAGCAAGAGCTTAGACGTTGCTGGATAACTGCTGCTTTTCCATGCCACAGCTGTCAAGAATGAAAAAGTCTGCTGTGCAGTGAGAGAATACTGCGTCCGGCTTTCGGTTTTAGTGCTTGCGCTTTAAGCGTTTTGTTCACGGAACAAGCGTTATTGGTTTTCTCTTATTTCAGCAAGAAAAGCAGTGACAGTAGCTACGAGCTTCCCTTTCCAGCAGTGGGTGAGACTGTGATACAGTTGGCATATACCATGTCCGCAGAAGCAAGAGCAAAGGCGTTGCTGGCTAGTTGCTGCTTTTCCATGTGTAAGCTGTCAAGAATGAAAACCTACACTTTGCAGAGAGAGAACGCTGCGCTTGGCTCTTGGTTTGTGCGCTTGCACTTCAGGTGCTGTGAACGCGGCTCAAGCACTGTTCGCTTTCTCTTTTCCTAGCAAGCAAAGAAGCTACTGCAGCAACATGCCTGCCTTTTCCAGGTGAGCTTCTGTTAAGAGTTGGAGTTTTCCATGTCTGTAGCAGCAAGAGCAAAGGTGTTACTGGATAGCTGCTGCTTTTCTGTGGCAGAGCTGAAAAGAACAAAGAGCTCTGCAGAGATAACACTGAGCTCGGCTTCCAGTTTGTGAGCTTTGCGCTTCAGGTGCTTTACTCGCTGAACAATCGTCCTTCGTTTCATCTTCTCCCAGGAAGCAAAGAAGCTACTGCAGCAACGTGCCTGCCTCTTCCAAGACAGGGTGAGCTTGTCATACAGTTGGAGATTTCCTTGTCTGCAGCAGCAGGAGGGAAGACGTTGCTGGCTAGTTGCTGCCTTTCCATGGCAGATCTGTCAAGAATGAAGAGCTCTGCTTTGCAGAGAGAGGACACTGCACTCAGCTTTCGGTTTGTGAGCTTTGCGCTTTAAGCACTTTATTTGCTAAACACGCGCCCTTCGTTTTTTCTTCTTCCAGCAAGATAGGAAGCTACTGCAGCAACGTGTCTGTCTTTTCAAGCACTGGGTGAACTTGTCATACAGTTAGAGACTTCCCTGTGTGTAGCAGCCAAAGCAAAGGCGTTGCTGGCTAGTTGCTGCTTTTCCATGGCAGAGCTGAAAAGAAGAAAGAGCTTTGCTTTGCAGAGAGAGTACACTGCGCTTGGCTTTTGGATTGGGAGCTTTGCACTTTAAGCTCTTTACTCCCTAAACAAGCGCCCTTTGTCTTCTCTTCTCCCAGCAAGGAAAGAAGCTACTGCAGGATCGTGCCTTGTGAAAAATGCATATTATATGATTGGCTTTTCGCAAATACTAAAATGAATACTATATGTGTTATGTTTGAAAGTAATGTTGTATTAATCCTTTTTTAGTGATGTTGTATTAATCATTTTAAGTAGTGTAATTTAGGCTATAGTAGAATATTAAAATAGAAGCTGTGTGATACTTTTTTTTTCTAACCAGCACAAACAGTAAATGATTCTTTGCAGAGAGAAAACAGCAAGAGTTACTGCTTCCTTATCAAGCAAAAACAAACACCATGACACCTTCTTCCAGACTTGGTGGAGCTATAGACAAAATAAAAGAAGTTGACGAAAACCAGACAAGAACTCAAGTTTGCAAAGAATTTATGCGCCACATATGAACTGTATGAATATGCAACAGGCTATTACCTTTAAGTGCCATCCTTTGTCTTCAAGGTGTGTTCCTAGCTGATTGGAATTTAGGACACCCAGACATCGTAATTTTTTTGGTTTTTATTGTCTTTTTATTATCCTAATTCTGGTTGTTCAAAATTTATATTGTTTTATTTTTTATTATTGTTTATATAATTATTTTGTTAAACTTCTAAATTTTTAAACAAGTGATTGGCTTTTTTCACATGCCTGCCTTCTCCAGCCCTAGGTGAGCTTCTGTTAGAGTTTGAGATTTCCATGTCTGCAGCAGCAAGAGCAAAGGCGTTGCCAGCTAATTTCTGCTTTTCCATGGCTGAGCTGAAAAGAACAAAAAGCTCTGCTTTGCAGGGAGGGAACTCTGTGCTCAGCTTTTAGTTTGTGTGCTTTGTACTTTAGGTGCTTTACTTGCTGAACAATCCCCCTTTCATTTTCTCTTCTACCAGCAAGCAAAGAAGCTACTGCAGCAACGTGCTTGCCACTTCCAGCACTGGGAGAGTTTGTCATACAGTTAGGCATTTCCATGTCTGCAGCAGCAAGAGCAATGGTGTTGCTAGGTACTTGCTGCTTTTCCATGGCAGAGCTGAATAGAACAAAGAGCTCTGTTCTGCAGAGAGAGAACACTGTGCTCAGCTTCCGGCTGTGAGGTTTGCGCTTGAGCAGCTTTAATGCTGAACAAGTGCCTTTCATTTTCTCTTCTCCCAGCAAGCAAAGAAGCTACTGCAGCAACGTGCTTGCCACTTCCAGCACTGGGAGAGTTTGTCATACAGTTAGGCATTTCCATGTCTGCAGCAGCAAGAGCAATGGTGTTGCTAGGTACTTGCTGCTTTTCCATGGCAGAGCTGAATAGAACAAAGAGCTCTGTTCTGCAGAGAGAGAACACTGTGCTCAGCTTCCGGCTGTGAGGTTTGCGCTTGAGCAGCTTTAATGCTGAACAAGTGCCTTTCATTTTCTCTTCTCCCAGCAAGCAAAGAAGCTACTGCAGCAACGTGCCTGCCTTTTTCAGCACTATATGAGCTGAAAATAGAGTTGGAGTTTTCCATGTCTGCAGCTGCAAGAGCAAAGGGGTTGCTGGCTAGTTGCTGCTTTTCCATGGCAGAGCTGTCAAGAATTAAGAGCACTGCTTTGCAGAGAGAAAACACTGCACACAGCTTTCGGTTTGTGAGCTTTGCACTTTAAGCACTTTACTTGCTAAACAAGTGTACTTCGTTTTCTCTTCATGCAGCAAGCAAAGAAGCTACTGCAGGAATGTGCCTGTCTTTTCCAGCACAGTGTGAGCTGAAAATAGAGTTGGAGTTTCCCATGTCTGTCACAGCAGGAGCAAAGGTGTTGCTGGCTAGTTGCTGCTTTTCCATGGCAGAGATGTCAAGAATGAAGAGCTCTGCTTTGCAGAGAGAGAACACTGCGCTCGGCTTGCGGTTTGTGTGCATAGCACTTTAGGTGCTTTGCTGCCTTAGCAAGCACCCTTCATTTTCTCTTCTACCAGCAAGCAAAGAAGCTACTGCAGCAACGTGCCTGCCTTCTTCAGCACTGGGTGAGCTTCTGTTAGAGTTCTCCAAGTCTGCAGCAGCAAGAGCAAAGATACTGCTAGNAGAGCAAAGATATTGCTGGCTAATTGCTGCTTTTCCATGGCAGAGCTGAAAAGACCAAAAGCTCTACTTTGCGGAGAGAGAACAGTGCACTTGACTTTCAGTTTGTGTGCTTTGCACTTTAAGTGCTTTACTTGCTCAACAACCCCCCTTTCCATTTCTCTTCTTCCAGCAAGCAAAGAAGCTACTGCAGCAACGTGCCTGCCTTTTCCAGCACAGATTGAGCTTTTCATAGAGTTGGAGATTTCCACGTCTGCAGCAGCAAGAGCAAAGTTACTGCTAGCTAGTTGCTGCTTTTCCATGGCAGATCTGCCAAGAATGAAGTGCTCTGCTTTGCAGGGAGAAAACACTGCGCTCAGCTTTCAGTTTGTGAGCTTTGTGCTTTAAGTGCTTTACTCACTAAGCAAGTGCTCATCGTCTTCTCTTCTCACAGAAAGCAAAGAAGCTACTGCAGCAATGTGCCTGCCTTTTTCAGCACAGTGTGAGCTGAAAATAGAGTTGGAGTTTTCCATGTCTGCAGCTGCAAGAGCAGAAGTGTTGCTGGCTAGTTTGCTCGCTTTGCTTGGGGCACAAGGCCTGTTTGTTTTCTTGTTTCCCAGCAAGCAAAGAAACTGTTGCACCAATTTGCCTTCCTTTTCCACCACAGGATGTGATTGTGATACAGTTGGAGTTTTCCATGTCTGCAGCAGCAAGAGCATAGGAGTGGCTGGCTATTTGCTATTTTTCCATGTCAGAGCTATCACGAACTAAAGCTCTGTTGTGTAGAGAGCGAACACTGTGCTCATCTGTTGGTTTTCGTGCTTGTGCTTTGGTCACTTAGCTCATAGCAGTAGTTGCGTTCATTTTCTCCTTTCCCAGGAAGCAAAGAAGCTACCACAGCAACTTTTCTGCCTTTTCCTGCATGATATTCTGTCGCGGTGCCTTCAGAGAGTGTCTCTCTGCTCACCCGGGCTAGCTCTGGCACCGAGGCAGCGTGTCAGGCACAGCTCCAGCTACAGATAACTAGAGCCGATCTTGTGGGTCCTGAGATCTGTTGACCCACTCTTCTTGGCACAGGTTGTATTTTTGCGACGATCGGTAAAGAGGAAAGGAGTCTGGGTTGGGGGAGCCAACAAGATTTATTGGAAGGCCGTGCGTGGGGCCTTCTCACCTGAGGCTACAACCCAGCCCAGCCCCGAACCCGGCTCGAACACTGACTTTTGAACCGGGGAGGGGAAAGGTGAGTGAACGAGGGAAAA
>WBMY01001510.1:5891-20889 GCA_013397315.1 Donacobius atricapilla
GTTTAGACCACCCCCCCCCCCACACCCCGCCAATATATATATCTTACATATGTATATACCTTATATATCTTATATGTCCATATATAGATATAGAATAATTAAATAATAAGATATAGGATAATTTCTCTTAAGATTGAAGTAGTCATAGAATAATAATGTTGCATGTTTCGCTGTGAACATTTTGAGGGATGCAGCAGTATAAATAACAAAGATTTTGTTTTGCAAATTAATTAATTTTTCAACAGTATCCAGTAACACTGTTATTTGCAATGCAACAGGCAATTTAAATAGTCTTTCGTAAAAACCTGGATTTTTCAATCTCTCTGTTGCATGCTATTGTGTGGTAAATATCCACTGATATTTTGAGGTCTCAGTGCATTCCACCTTCATTTACAAGTAACTTTACTAATCTTAACTGAAACCATGAATTTGAGTATCTAGCCCATGTGCTGGCCACTCAAAATACCAAGAACAAAAATGCTCATAAATAGTAAGCATTAAAACTAGTACGTTTTTAGACTACATCTCAGTTTATTTCTCTAATAAAAATGTATCCAAACCTCTACGACATACAACAGATCTGGAACATAATTGCAGCTTGCCATAGAAGCAAATCCATGTCACTGTGGTTAAAATAAAAATGAGAAGAAAATCTTGCTCAATTTTTCTCTCAGGTGGGTAATCAGATTATTGAAGTAATTAGACCAAACTCATTTGCAGAAATTAGCCCAATACGTGATATTTTACTCTTAATTATTATCTGTAGGGAATAGAACAATAACATATAAAATACCTACAGAAACACTTTTTCTCATTGCACATAAATAATCTGCTTTAAGACAATGCAGTCTTACATGCATGCACACACACCTCCCAGATATGCATTAAAAACCTGAAGCTTTAAAAAGTAGTATGCTAGTAAAGTATTTGAATTTTAAAATACATTGTTCAAACTCATACCAGCTCACACTGTTCTCAGGAGGGTTCAAGGACATATTAAAAATACTATAGAAATAAAAAGGATATTTGTCACTCTCATTTAAATTGATGTATGCTCCTGTCCTATAAATGTCACATTGGATAATCCTGAAAAATTACCATAAATCTCCAAAATTATGCATAGTTATGATGGTATTTTTGCATAGTACTAGTAGCAGTTTGCATGGAGGTGCTGTGAAGGGAGGCAGATGGGTAAAGACTGAATGCTCATAGAGGACTAAATTTATTACCAGCATCCTAGAAACAGTCTCAGCAACAGTTTTGTTTTGCTTGTTTTACAAAACCAGAACAATTTGCCTTGCACCACTTCCATGATGCTTCTGACTTGCTGGTAGTTTTGTGCACCATACTTAGCCAGAAAAATTTAGCTTGGGTAGGTTTCTGAGGGATACCCAAGTTAATTAGAAACATCTTTTCCTATTACTGACAGCTGTCAAGAAATCCAAGAATGAGAAATCAGAGGTGTGCTCTTTCAAAATTGCCTTATTTGTTGGAGGCAGAAGGTTTGCATTTCCAGCAAATGTCCACCTGACCTGGCTGAGCCCATCATAGATCTGAGTGCATCCTCACTTCTGCCCTCAAGATGAGGCCCAGAAAACATTCAAGAAAACTCTTAAAAGTCCATGAGAGACAGAAAGTTTTCCTGCCTCTGGCTTAATAGCATTTTATGCTGAAAAAGGAGAGTGGAGTTAACCAGTGGCTCTAGAAGTAATTTTTGGCAGCATGGGCCAGAACAGCGATTGTTCTTTCCATCAGTTCCCTAATAGGAACAACAATTGCATTGTCCTCCTCTTCATTGAGTACCTTTGGAGAGGGAGTGGGAAACTGACAGTCAGATCCCACTCCTGAGGAGCCTCTCCTCATCCTGCTGCAGCAGACTCAGGCTTTTGGCATCAGGGGTGCCAGTTGCATGGAGAGAAGCCAGACCTGTCATACCATCTTCTCATCAAGACTTCTGCGTGGGGGCAGAAGTGCTGTTAGAGCCTAACAAGGAAACAAACACAAAAGTAAAAATTAGGCCTCTTTAACACATGCAGGTTTTTTTCCCCCTTGAGGTCCCACCAGAGAGAGCCCACTGCATACGATGCTTCATCTGTAGGGGGTTGTTGTCATTGTTTGGGATTTCATCTGTTTTTTTAAATGCAAGAGCACAACACGAGGAAGGAGGTGTTTTATGTGGTTTTTTTTAGACATCATACCATGACCACGTAGCTCAACAAATTGCAGTTTTCTACAACTGCACTCACAACTCTGTCAACACCCACAGTGCTCAAAGCTGTGCTTTCAAAACACTGATGCTGTCAACACTGCATGGCTCGCACTCAAAGCTCTCTTACATACTCTACTAATATGGTCGCATGCTTTTGGGTGAATAAGTGTGTGCATATTTTTGTTTCAAAACTCAATCTACTCTTCAGGATCAGTATGAACACATGGGGGCCACAAGTTACTCCTCAACCAGGTTCCAAGGTCTTCTCCCTGAATGATGCATTCCCTCATGAGCCACTCCTCTGATCTACCATTTTTGGGGCCAAATGCTGCTCACCATGAGAACAGGAATCAGAAAGTAGTGATAAGTTAGACTTAGTCTTGTGGGTCCCCTCCAGCTCAGGATATTCCATGATTCTAGTTCTCCAGTTCCACTTCATCCTGTGTCCAGAGCAAGGTGACCTAATCATGGTCCCAACACAAGAACCTTTTGTATATCGAATTTGTAGTGCAGCCAATGGAAGTTGTGTGTTTGCAGTTTGAAGAATTAAGGCCATGGTCTGCAACTGTGTAAACTACACTGTCTGCAAGGAAAACCTGGAATTGAACAATGGAAATATGTGTAATATGGCTTGTAGAAGCCTCCTCAGCAAAAACTCAGGATCTGGTCCTGCATTAGGCATGCTTAAATGTAAAGATACATCTAAACCTGTGAGAACTCATGTGCTTGAATCCATGTCACCAAAACAACAAACTGGGAGAAAACACCCAGCCATTTGTTGAATTTGTATCACTGGAAAATTTGGAATCTGGATGTTATTTAAATGGTTATAGTCATAAGTTATGAAGATACAGATAGATATGTGTGCACAAGTAATTATTTCTATTTCAGTGTTAGTGATTTCATAGCTGAGCATTTATGAGAGGAAGCCAAACTCTGGAAACAGTTCTCAACTGTTTCTTGCATAGACTTGTGTAGGTATTTACCTGAAAGTGGCCAAGAAATTTGATGGGTATGATGGTGCAATCATTGTCATTGCTGTAAGTATTCAGTCATCTGCTGAGGGGTGTGCCCTTCACAGACCCAGTGTGAAGTTTCCCCTTTTTTATGTTGCATTTAACTGTCTATCTATCTACCACAGGATGCTGGTAAAGTCTGTTTTAAATGTTAATATTTTAAAGAAGACAAAAGAATCTCCATTGAATGATCCATTTGCCAAGCTGCAGGGTGTGCGTAGAGCTTGTAAAAGAAAGATCCATAACAAATCCCTATCCCAAAACCCTAGGTGAAAGTTTGATGAAGGCAGAGTCTTACTACAAAATGATGCAGAAAGCCATAAGCTGTCTTTTGTATAGAGAAACATCCAATTCTTAAACAGCAATTTTACAAAACCAAAAATTCTTTGTATTTTGTGCTTTGTACTGCCAAATTCTGCGTAAGGATTATTTAAGATGTTTTTGCAAAGTTCAGTTCCTTTCAAAGTATGCTCTGCTACCATAACAAACGGTGTAAATATTTGAAGTATATAAAAACACATCATTTTATGAATGCTGGCATGTAATGCAATAGGTCTCCAATAGGCTAAAATACTCTTTGTATGTTACATTTACCAAAAATTGTATTTCAAGATGTTTCTAAATACTGACTCACTCCTGACTAGGTGGCAAGAAGAAAAAGTGTTTATGATGAATTTGAATCACAAAACAAGACCTGTTTCACAAGGATTCCTTTGTGACCATTTGCGATCTCAGTTAACATAAGCCTTGTTTCATTTTTGCAATTTTTAGTATTGTTATCACGTATTATTAATTTAATTTGATTTCACAAAAATTAAGAAATGCCTTTCTGTTGAGGTTTAGTCTTACCTTTTCAACATATAATGGTCTCATGTTTTGTCAGGGTTTTTTATGATTTAAGACCTACCAAAATAAAATGTTGTTCTTTTGGAAACGATTCTGCAGATTCAGAAAGACCACAGGCAAAAAAATCCTGCTTTTAGTAATAATCCTTCTTATTTTATTTGGTACGTTGTTTACTAATCAGAAGACCACTGTTGTGATTTTGAGCTATTTTTTGAGGCTGTTTATTCAGTACCATAAACACAGTTGTTGTTAAACTGAGCAGCACCATTTTCAGGGTAGGGCAACATGGTTAAACAATGTCTGTCTATAAGGCAAACAATAGTGTAGTTTGCAACTACAAGATCATATTTTTCTTTACACAAAGAAGTGAAATTTGTAATAACAGAATATAAGTTTGTTATCCATTACATAACAGTTAAATATATTCTTAGACATGTAACTAGTGCAATCAAGTATGTGTGAGAATTATGCAAATTACACCTGCACTCTCTCATGGATGGTTATTTGTCCTTTTAAGAGTTTCTAGTTAAATGTACAATTATAATGTGATTAAAACCAGCACATTCAAGCATTGTTTAGCTTATGCTAACTACTACAGGTATGTCATGAGGTCCTTAAACATATCAGTATCATATAGATATTAAATATCCTCTGTAGTTTCTGTATACAGGGCCTTTATCTCATTCATTTAAATATATGATTGTTGGTGCCAAATCTGTAAAGAGAATATTAAGATAACCACTTTTTAAAAAAATCCGTTGCTGGCCAGTCAACAGTACTGAAGCCTTTGAATTCCAGGGAGAATTAGCCAGTATTTCTTTGTATTCTATGCTTTAAATAGGTTCTGAGAAAAATTAGACTGCATAAGTATAATCCTTTGGGAAAATTATTGAAACTTTTGATTAATTTTTTTGATAAATATTTTAATAAAATTTTATTAATATGTTAAGAAATATTAATATGTTCTTAATATTTTGATAAATATTTTGATAATGCCTCCCTCCTTGCTATATTTTATCTGAAGGCAACCAGATATGTCGCCAACTGTTTAAACAATCAGAAAGTTGTTTGGTTTTTTCTATGAAAGTGAGTATTTATATATAAATACATATATGCATACCTCTGTATAGACATGCTTGCAGTATCCAATATATGCACGTAGAACGTGTAGAATGTATATACATGTATATATATACACATACACTAAAATATATATTGCATATTGTATATCATTTATATTGTATACTGTGATCATATTATGTTAAAATTTCAGTATAAATATATAAAATACATGTATGCATATATACATAAATACATACATGACTATTTCAACATACCGATTTGTATATAAATACATGTAGTATGTATCAAATTTTTCATTTGTATGAGTAAATTTTCATGTTTTTCATGTATTACTACACTATTACTATTAAAAAATATGTATCAAGTATACTATAGAAAAATACCAGGTGTAATATAGAACAGTTATTCTTACATAGGTTAATGAAAAACACACCCAGCAACAATTTGTAAAGTTTGTGTTTTCATTTCTCCTTTACTAGGAAATTTAATGACTAAAGGAGAATAAAAACTACTAAGAAGAAATATTGCAGTGTTGTTTACAATGAATCCTTTAATAAAGCTTTGAATATGCCATTTTTTTACTTAATTCTGTAGTAGTCCTGTGAATAGTTTTCACCAGCACTACGTACTTAGTCAATGACGCATAAGGTGAATAAAAATTGCCCAATGAAACTTTGAAAGGAATGTTAATAATCCTAACAAAAACACCAAAGCAACTCTGCAAGATACTGAGTACCTTGAAGCTAATCTGCTGTGGACCCATGAGCAGGATAAGTGTTCTCAAGGTTATGAGATATGCGCAAGTTTAACTGCTTTGCTGAGTGGGAGAGAAAATGAATAGAACTTTGTTGTCCTGGGTTTTGGTAGCTTTTTGAACAGTGTTTTTCTATGTTGAGAACAGTTTCCTAGAATAAGGAAAATCATTCCAAAAATATATATGACCAATATTTTGTTCTCAGCCCTGTCAGAGACTTCTTTGTGAGGAAGACATGCCTCATGAGGATAAATTCATTCTGATTAAGTAGATTCATGCCCATTGAAATAAATATAAACAGTAAAATTTCTTTTTAGTTTTGTAAAACAGAACTTTGGGCATCAATAAAAATCCCTCATGTAAGTAACAGCGTAGAACTGTTCTGTTCTGAGAACAGTTCATCTCACTGTCTGAGACGGACAGTGGCTGTAAGGATGTCCTGATAACTCTCGTTATCACCTGCCCAGAAGTTGAAGGTAACACAGGTTCTTGGTAAAAGTTCCCTTGGGGCAGAATAAGTGAGATGACACTGACTGATTGGTGTGTAAAATAAAAATATATACATATATATGTGTATATATGTGGGTTTATTTTAAAACAAATTGTTTAAAGTGGAAAGCAGGTACACAGCCATTTTTGTTATCTTTATCTATAGTAATATAGTAATATAAAAGCATAAAAATAACACTTAAGAAAATGTACGAGAAGAAGAAAGAAAGTGAAAGAAAGGATAAGAGCAGAAAGGTATCATTGCCCATGGATCCAGCCTTAATTGTTGCAATTTTGGTGTCCATTTGTAGAGGTGATGGNTTCCTCTGCATGGTCTGCTTCTTACCCGCCTTCTTCCTTATATGGTTCAAACCCCAAAAAAGTCTCTGCCTTCCCCTCAGTTGAGTGGTGAGTGCAAATCTGGCCTCATCAAAGCACCCTTCTGCTTCCACAAATGGCAGAATATTTTGTGTCACTAACCATTAACATTCCAGTCTCTCACAAACCTGAACACAGCAACACTGATATCCAGAGGAGTTCTCCAGTCCGGCTGCACCAAGTGAAGCACTAGACAAAGGAGGGAAACCAGGCACTGGGCAGATTGATCACAGAATTATGGAATGACTTGGGTTGGAAGGCACCTTAAAGATCATCTTCCAACTCCCCTGCCATAGGCAGGGATGCCCTCCATAAGACCAGCCTGGTTCAAACCCTATCCAACCAGGCCCTCAACCTTCCCAGTGCAACTTCTTCTTCATCACCCTCCTAGAGAAGAATTTCTTCCTAATATGCAATCTAAAACTACTCTCAGTTGTATCTATACCCATCCAGTGAGCTCTGCTCAAGCACAATGAAGTGACAAATTCAAAAAGCATCAGCTATGTGTTTATAGAGCAAGGATTGTAACTACTGCTGTCCAAAGTAAGGATATTTTGCAATTCCCTAAAGAAATTCAGTGTTTCTGCAGTGAGGGATATTTTGGAAACACCTGCTTTGTGTAGTGTATTCATCAGGCAAAATAATTACTTTATAAGAGCTAAGAATAAAAGTCAACCCTGTCAGGGTTGGTTTGGAAATTTACAGAGGAGGGTATGAAATACTGGAGGCCACAGTAACTTCCTATCACCCTTTCAAGTTTGGCACCAGTATAGAAATCTAAGTAGTTGTGTGGTCTGTCTCTAGACCTGTTTTCCGGCAGAGACTTCAATTTTCTTGTTCAACTTTCTTACAAAAACATTAGTGCTAAATACTGGGTCATGATACAGACTTGTCCATACCCACAGCTTTGTGTCTACCATTAAGTTATTTTGTTAAGTCTTTTTAAGTTCCTATTAGTTTTCCAAGATGCAATTTACTATTTCCTGTGGCTGTTTTTTACTCTTAGCTCATTGCTGGGTTGTTTTTTTGTTTGTTTTTTATTTGTTTGTTTGTGTTTGTTGTTGTTGTTGTTGTTTTGTCTTTACCTTCAGAGGTGTTGCCTTCATTCCTTGCTTTCTGTTTCTTCAATTTGTTTCCTTTCCCCTTTCCTTTTCCTCCCACTGCATTTTTGTGGTCGTCTTCTGGTTTTCCCTACTCATGCAGCTGTGCTATGTTGGTCTGCCTTCCCAAACACTTTTGCCCTCACAGGGTCCCTGAAATTCACTTCACAGTAGCCCCTTGCTCACTTGTTCACAGCCAGGCTTTACTTCAGCTGGACACAATAAGGCACTTGGTTGAGTGGCGCAAATCTCTAGGATTTTGAAGTCTAATTGGGAGGCATTCTTCTATCCAGAGAAGTATCATAGATGTATGTGGCTGTTCTTTTGGGTACAAGAGACCCAAAGAAAGCTCTTTATCAGGGGAGCTTAGGATGCCCTACCTTTTGGAAGTCTGCACATTTTAATGAAGGAGTTTATTCTTAGTTATAAGTATCATGTGGGAGCCTTTCAAGTGGAAATTATTACTTAGAAAGCTTAAGAAAGTGCTCAAACAGCTATCCTTGGTGAGATTAGGCCTTCAGACTGCCACAAGAAGCCTTATGTGGAAAAGTTAGTGAAGTAAATAATTGCCTGCAGGGCTAAGCCCAGACACAAAAAATGTGAATGTGAGAGAAACACAAGTATTTTACAAGGCATTAGTTCATGATCAATGTTAGTATATTTGTAAAAGGTATTTTAGTCTCTGGCATTCATATAATTCATACCATAACTCTATATTGTGTCAATATAAATACAAAAATATTTTTTAACTAATGTATTTTTAGAGTGAACACATTTCACATAAACCTCAATGATTCAAAATGAAAAGAGCACCAAGTGCCCAGAACTGTTAATAGTGAAGCACACAAAGATTTGTTGACTTCTGCAGGACTATTTATATGATGAAAGTTATCTATATTCCTCTTTTCTTTTTTTTTTTTTTTTGCTCACCTCTTACTCTTCAGAATACTAATAATCATGACCTCTTCCAGTAGTAAATTACCCTTCAATCCCTGCATCTCTGTGCCAGGTGGAGAGCTTCAAAATATCGTTCATACCTGTGCTTGGCTCAGACAGTACATGCTAAATGCACATGGGAGTTGAGAACTACTCTTGCCCATAATGCAATGAGGCACAACCAAATTTATTATCATCTTCCAGACTTTCTGTTAGTAGTTAAGGGCAAGTGAAATAATTTATTTCTCACAAGATTATAAAACAATTTGCAGGTCATATTTTTGTGCTGAAACTGCACCTGCAATTACTACTGGGTAAAAGTATGAAAGTATTGTGTTTATAAAGCAACTTATGCAAAAGGGAGAAAAATTTTGAGAGTGCCATAGAGTTCTCCATTTTCTCCAAGGGAGAAAACTGGTACATACACAGGGAATGTCAGCCACCAGGACTATGGATCCAGCACATCTTTCAAACCAGCAACAGTTAAAAAGTGCTGCAGCTCCAGAGCCCTCTGGATGAACAAGTGACTTAAAAGTCTCTTTCGCTTTGAAACTGGCAGGGCCTCCCCTCCTGTCATGGTGAGCAGCACACAGGGCCCTTCGGAAAGCAGCACAGAAGCTGAGGACAGAAGCTAATACAAATAAACCGGCAATTCCACACAGAGTTCATTGGACAACCTTAAGGATAGTGCCCTGTGAGGGCTTGTGTCATTTCCCAGTTCAAACCGTGCTTGTTTCTATATTATAGGGGCTGCTAATATGCCTGGTAGGGGGAATTCTTCTAATTCTCTTCACTGCCATCATACTCTTTTTTTGGTGTTTATGTAACAGGGAAAACCACCAAGCTGATCTGTTAACTTCACACTCTTAGAAATGCAATGGCTCGTTATACTTTGATTTCATTATGACTAAATGTTTGTCCTGATCTCAGCTTGACATTTTCCCACAAGTGGCTTATTCTGAAATATCTGTGAATTATTTTTCTTGAAGTTTAGTCTTTAATTTGAGTTGTTCACAACGTCCTTGTTTAATAAATTATCTTTTCCATAACAATAGTACTGTTGTAGATTTAGTCAAACAGCAGCCAATACGTGTTGCTTATGATCAGGTAAGGAAAATCAGACTGTAATGTATTTATCTCCCCATAAAGGAAACCTTTCTGTCAAAGCAGAAATATTACATGCCCAGAGAATCATAGAATGGTTTGAGTTGGAAGAGACCTGAAAGATCATCTAGTTACAATCTCCCTGCCATGGTCCACATGGGGAAACCCTCAACTAGACCAGGTGGTTCTAAACACCACTCAGGAATGGGGCATCCACAATGTTCACCACCCTCACAGGAAAAATATTCCTCCTAGTATCCAGTCTGAACCTTGCTTTTTTGAAGGCATTGCCCCTTGTCCCATGACTACCTGCTTTTGTGCACTGTTCCTCTCCAGATTTCTTGTGGGCTCTCTTTATGACTTACTGTAATGTTAAAGTATTATTTTTCAAATGCTGTAAGTATTTTCAAAACAATATGTAATTCTAGTTTTCAGGAGTCCATCACTGAGAATGAAGACCAGCAGTGCTTCTCAAGTGAGTCAGTTTTTTCCAATTTTAATGCAGAAGTTGTTTCCAGGGGAAAGAAAAGCCAATAAATGAGCCATAGAGATTATCTTTTTGCTTTGATGCTTCAATGAAAGAACAATTAATTCCATGGGAAACTAAGAAAAAAACGTATCAATGCTGAACAGCTCTTTTTTTCAAACAAGTCTGAGGTTTTTTTGGTAGCATAGTTTATCTTTTTTTTCCTTTTCCCTCCATGTCCAGAGCTGAAAATGAGATTGGATTATTTCTCATAACAGACAAAAAAATCCCCAAACCATTAGTTCCTACTTTATGGAAGATGTGGTCTGAGACAGAATTTTTTTATGATATGTGGCTGGTTTATCTTGAATTGTGTCCATTTATATTCAAAGGCTATCCCCTGTTCCTGCCTGCCATATGTAAAGGATGGGACCATGGGACATCCATGGGAGAACATTGTTAGCCAAAACCAGACTTGTTTTTCAAATCATCTTAAATGGGCAACTTACAAACACACTGTGAGACTGGTCAGTGGGCTTGGTGTGATGGGCCTGATGCTTGGGAAATGTCTTAGCTCTGTGCCATGAACATTTATTCCTGATAATAGTTTATCAACAAACTAATTGCACAAACAGAAAAGTATTGCTGTTTGTATATTAACCCACCCAAATAATAATTTGTCATAGCATCAGCACAACTATGAGATGGGAATGAGGAGCCATGGGAGGACTCTGCCTTCCTCAGTGTGGATGTTTGTTCTACACCCCTTCAGGAAGAGAAGGCAAGGTGGGAATGGCCCAAGCCCAATACTCCACAGAGGATGTCTCTTTGCTTGTAGCTGGTAATGTTGATGTTGCTGGTCAATACTGATGTGCTTTGTCACAGAGAGATTTGCAGGTCTCTACCATGTCCTGTGTCTTAAGAACAGCATGCTACTAGCATGTTATCCCCAAGGCTGATTTTTGGGAAAATTCTGTTGTTTTCCATTAGAAAATATTGCATGCCAGATGCCAATTGTTCCTTTCTCACAGTGTTTTAGCCAATTATGTGCTGTTTACATCAGTAAAAGAGTGGTCTCCAAAGTGCGACACTCAAATCCAGAAGAAAAACCTTCTTGTGCAAGCTTCTTGTGCCTCCATCATCCATCTAGGCTGACATTTGATAGCAGCAATTGGTTTTATTTTTGCTTTGTTTTCTGCTTTGAAAATGCTGATAAGGGTCTCATTAGGATGCTGCACATATCATTAACAACATCGCTAGTAAGTGAGCATTCCACACCTCTTATAAGCACAGTCTCTCCTCATGATGAAATTGGCATTTCAACTCAGGGAGGCCGGAGCCCAGATGTTCAAGGTTGTTGCTGACATTCAATTACCATGGCTTCACTGTCTGAATGCCTGCCCTCCACTGGCACATTCAAGGGTACTTTACAGGTGCTGCAAAGAGCCAGCCACCTGACACCACTGCACTCCCTCCGGTGCTTGTTCAGGTTTATCCGTTAGACGAGAAATTGGGACTGTGGGTTGCCCAACTCTGCTCCTAACAATGCAGATTTGTTTGTTTGGTCCACTTGTTTAGCCATAGCTTTTCGAAGCTTTGTTCTTTAATTGATATAATTTTGTCATCATTTTAATGCCAGGTCATTTGTGTCCAATGAAAGATTACCTAAAGAACCCTGTCATTTGCCATGCCAGTTCAAGTACAAGCATCTGCAGATAAAAAAAAAAAATCCCAAAACATAAGATCATGAAGAAAAAAAATGCAGATATTTACTTGTTTTGAAATACAATTGCTAAGAAAAAGAGTCTGCAGTGAATAGAGCCTGGATCAGGGAAAGAGACTGTGATTAGCTTTATTGTTTTGGGCTCTTTGAGATTCATTGATCCTAAATTAAAATACACTAATGAGTCTATTGAAGCCTGTCGAACTTTGGAAGACAAGTTGTGGTGTTTATCTGAGTCATGGTGTGTTTATACAGAAAACAGCAAATGTGTGTCTTTGTTAAGTGCTTTCCTACACTAGCCCTGCAGAATTTGCTGATGATTGCTTAATCAAAAAATATGCTTTAGCTGTAAGCACGGTAGTATAAATTGAACACTTAGGCTTTTGGGAAAGTAGTGCATAGCAGATAAAGTATAAAATGAGTGATTTCTGGTGTTATGTGCTATAGGAACCTTTAAAACTTACTTTATTGCTCTTTTAACAATGAGGTCAGAAGAAACTTTGTTTTGCTTGAACTTGTTCAGGATATATTTTTTTGATATTTGCATTGATGCTTGATCAAGGTCTTGAATTGTATACAGCCAGATCTCAAGACCACCGTAAACTTTTACCATTGCATTATTTATATATCAAAAGCTATTGGTTGGTAAATTCTCTGCTCAAAAATACAGGGTTTACCATACAGACTACTCCCTTATGTGTTTTTTTCCTGTCCGCTTGAGCTAGTTGTCATGATGCTCCTGCAGGAGAGGCTGCAGCAGAGCAAACTTACCACCAGCATGCCTCATCTGATGGGGAGAGGTCACATTTAGAGGCTGAAAGAAACTGAAGTAGTTGACACGGGTGCCAATTAGTGTCAAATGTTGCTGTTGTTCTCTGATATGGATATCTGTCCATTGGGAACCAGCCCAAGACCTCCAAAGTAGTTTGACAGAAACCAATGAATAGGCAGCAGCTGACAACAGTCTTTAGTTTCATCCCAGCTATCTGAACCAGCCTGGTAAAAGGATTGTTTAGGCCTTGTTGGCAAAGATGAAGCACTGTACTCAGACCTTGAAAACGTATATATTGTAATGTAGGTGACAACAGATGTTCTGGTGATGATGTGAAGGAGGAGCCCTGGAGAGCAGTAGTTGTCTCCAGGTAAGACACCACTGCCTTACTCTCTGCCGAGTGTTCCATCTACCTCCAGTTGGCTTTACACTTTATCAACCAGATTTACCCAGGTCTCATTCATTTAATTTGGGTCTCCAGTGCAAATTACAATCCCAATCTCTCCATTGTCACTGGGTGAGTTAGCAGCTTTTAAAATTACCAGATCAGACACCTGGTAAAGTGTCTAGCAGGAAGTCAGGAGAGACTTGAGTGATGGCCAGAAAGATCTGTCTCTGGCTGACAAGCTTTTTGTCTCTGTCACAGCCATCATAGGACAGACTTGGTAACCAGAGGCCTAACTCATATAAATGTTGTGGCTCACACAGCTTTAACTTGTTAAAAAATGTACAGCTGAAAGATAAATCACCTATTCCTTAGAGGTACAATATCTGATAGTAGATGATTCCTTTGCAATGCTTATAAATAAAATTGAGGTTATTTAATTCCACTTAGTTTGTGTGATCTTTCCCTTGTATGTCAAGGGCAGTGAAAGAGTTACTGTAATCAATCATAGTCATGCATCCAAAGTCTCCCAAGTTTGTTTCCACATGTTTACAAGTACATAAGCACCTGACTTCACATCACACTACACCAATGCAGCTAAAAAGGTTTAAATGAACTGCTGTCCTCTTCTTCCAGTTCTATACACCAAAATGCATTGGCTTAAAAAGATGATGTCAATGATGTCCTGCAGGTTGCAAGAACCTCAATGGCTGAATTTAGGCATTGACTGAGTTCTCATTACTCCAGAATGAGTTAATAAACTTCTTCAACTCAAGTTTACCAGATATTTGGGGTTAATCTGAATGGTGTGTGTTTTCTGTGTCATTTCCAATTTCAAGGGTTTCAATGCAACCTGGACCTTATAAATCACATATTCTTGCAAGGATACTAACACATTGCCAAAATGATGTTTCATGCTTCATCACTCCCAAACTCACTCTGCAAAAGACAACAGAAAATCAAAATATCAATTTCATTACAAAGAACACCCCTCTGAGTCCCAAGAAGATAGAAACAGTAGCTATGTTGTGTACCTAGCTTTGCTTGCAGGAGAAGGTTTAGGCAACATTGTGACTCTAGTCCAAGAAATACTTGGACAGCAATGGGCTTGGATCTGGATAAATCTGCTTTCACTACTCTTTGTGCTGTGTTTCTTGGGAAATTAAGAAAAGAGAAGCAATGCTAAATGACTGTGAAATAACAGCTCTACAGCAAAGAGCATTAGTGTAGTACAGTAAGGTTTTTTGCATTAAAAATTTTCCACTACTTTGTATGCATGTGCATGTAAACACAAATATACTATAACATTGCAACATTACTTAGCTAGAGTAAGTAAGGGTATTATTCTAACATCAGTGTCTGAATTTCTGGATGATTTATAAGGCCATGCTAGTAAATACCAAAACACTCAAGACTTCTGAGTCTGATTTTGCCTGGTTTGGATGTGTTGTGAAGTCAGCAATCCCTATTGGCATCAATAGGTTTTGCAAGAGTCAATTTTTATAAAACACAATAATTAGGAGTAAAACTTTTTCTGAAACCCCTAAATACTTTTATGAGAGATGTAAAATCTTTTGTTAACTCAACTGAGAGGATAAAAGAAAAGGGAAGCTTTCAAATTTGTGACCATTTTTTAGCATGGCAAGCTCATAAGAGATATGAACTTTCCTTCAGACTTTGTCTCTTGCACCAAGGCCATGATGACCACAACAAAATTATTATAAAACTGACTTACAG
>WBMY01001510.1:20902-42095 GCA_013397315.1 Donacobius atricapilla
AATTTAAATATTTTATTTTTATAGACTTTAAATAAGAGCCTTTGTTTTTTGACACAACCACATACATTCTTGCTTAGGACATTCATGATTTATAGTGGTCATGACTAAACTGGCTTCAAGGCTGTGTTGCTTTTCTGGTTCTTCCAATTTTCTTTTCTTTTTGTATTCCATTTTTTCCTGAGAAACTTTTTATTTCAGTGGCTTTTTTCCATTTTGTAGACCTAAATATTCTACTGATAAAATCAGTGAGACTTATATCACTGATGGCTGAAGAAGTACAACAAAGCCGTATTTCTTGTCTAAAATATATCAAGCTAAGGTTCTTCTTGTTATTTTAAGGGCTGATTCATGCAACCTTTCTTCTTCATCTTCATGCAACCAGATTAACTACCCTCCTCACTTAGGCAACTCATTACACTCCTCTACTTAAAGGAGTAAACACCATAATGTATCACAACTTCTTCACATGAGATCACTCATGGATAAAGGAAATGTTTAGCTGTGGCAGTATAGCCAAAATAATGCCTAGTCATTTTGTGAATGTGTGCCAGGGAAAAAATTCTGTATCTAATAGTTAGGAATAGCTCTGGTTGTCTGACATATTTGAATAAATTATATCAGAAGTCAAATATTCTTATTCCCTAGTAATTTTTTTAGTCAAGAAATCTATATCTGGCCTTAAATATAATACAGAGTATTTTATTTTTTGTTGTAGGCTGCTAATTGCACCAAGTTGTACTCCTGCATTATTGAAGGAAAGTTAATAAACAGTAGGGAAAAATAGACTTCTGAAATTCAAACTACAATTAGTTCGGATTTTTTAAATGTTTTTTTGTATCTGTATTAAATTCATTTTATGTTAGATAATTTAGATATAAATAACTAGATATAATAACTAGATATAATAACTAGATATAATAACCAGATATCATAATTAGATATAGAAGATATAACTAGATATAATAACTAGATATTTTAAATACAGTATCTGGTTCTTTGATAAATTCTAATAATAATAAAAACTAATAATTCTAATAAATAGAAATAATTCTAATAATTCTACGACACAGAAGACTTAATGGCATAATTTAATTTTACCTTTCAAAAACATAAAGCCACACCAAGATTTTTAAAAAAGAGAAATTTTGATAATATTTTTTCCTGTGAATTAAAAACCAAAAAGTAAGGAAGAAAATAGGAGGGGAGTGGAGAGGGAGGCAACAGATGAAGAGGGTGGAACTATCTTATTATTCTAAATACTCTTTGCTATAAGTTTTAATCTAGAATGAGAATTATTTGATGGGTTTATCCAGTAAATACCAAAATATATAATCAAGACAACAGAATCTTTTTTACTGGGGAATCTAAAAAACAGATACTTTACACTGTTAGCAGTGTAAAGTCAAGTAGTGCGCAATTGGCTTTTGTCATAGCAGTGCCTGATATGAAGAAACAAGAAAACCTATCACTGTGTTAGTTAATAGCTAAGTTAATGCCAAAAAAAAAAAAAATTATTCTGTAGGAGTAGCAGCCATGTCATACTTCGGAATTCAGTGGTCTACAAGATTCTTAGCAATGAACACAACCAGCTGTACCTGGCAACAACAGGCTGCTTGCAGCACCTCAATACAGGCTCAAAATGAACTTATTTTTAACAGTTGTATAATTTTCCACTTGTAAATGGTTGTCAGTTCGTTTCAGTATTCTTGTAACCAGCATCTTGAACATTTTCAGGTTGTTTATTGTCGACTTGTTGCTGATGGTTAGCAGAAGAGACACTTTCAGCTTCTGTTTGAGGAACCTTAGGGCTCTGTTTTAGGCAGTTCAGCCTAACAGAATTAAGCCTGACATGTTTAAAGTCTAGTTCTTTGTAAAATAAACATAAAACAATGGGTTAGATTTCTAATACAACTTCTGAATTGTATGAGACTCAAACTTTCCCAGTTGCTTTACACATCTATTAAAAAAAGACCATAAAAGAAGAGTACAACAGGATAAATCAACATAAATTTGAAATCTGCTGCAGCACATTAAATGGTGCAGTCTCACTAAAAGAAAGGGTGACCCTGCGGCTTCTTGTAGTTTGAAGCTGATTGTTTTTGTCGGGATGGGAACATCTGGAAGTCCACTGCAGTGTTCCACCAGCAAGGCTTCAGTAACTGAGCTGGCTTGCAGAGAATGAGCCCACTTTGTAGTGACACAGCAGGCTCAGACACCACCTATTCTGCCCTCCAAACTGTCATGCATAACAACTTCATTGTGCTAAATTGGACTTGAAAGCAACCAAAGGCTATGAGAAGGAGAGGCTATGAGAAAAGCGTGCTGTCAGCACTGGCAAAAGCTGACCTGGAAAGTAGGCTCAGAGACAGGAGAATAAAAGACCAGGACCCATGAACATAGCATATTGTTTCATGTTAAAGTATGATTCCCATACCAGAGAAAATAGCAAATGTGATGTAAATTTATTTAAATAGATTCCACAGCTTAAAAGTTTGCCAGCCGCTCTTATCCAACTTTCCCAGCACTCTGATTCGTTACTTACAGTGGGAATATAATGATATATAGTCATCATTGTAACAGCTTCTTTGCAGAGACACAATGATGATTAATAGCTAGCAGCAAATTTTCACATGGGCTCTGAAGCACTATAGCATTAAGCAGCCAAACACTCCCAAATCCCCCTTTTCTGTTCCACTGAAAAGTACTCTCCATGTAACTTGCAGATATGAACAAAGCCTATCTTAATTCCAATCAGCTTTTCCTCATTCAAAGAAACTTTCTCTTTTTCATAATTGATTCATGTGCATTTTTCTTTCATCTTCCACTGAGCCTGAGACTCTACTTTTTACTGGGTGGAGAGAGGAAATAATTTCAGTAGTAACTGATTTTGCTTTGTTTGAGCCTCTAAAATATATTTTGAGACTTTCCTCAGTTAGTTGAGCTAATGCATATTAAAAAGACACACAAAACTGAAAAGGAAGCCTTTCTCTTCATTGAGAGATTATTAAGAACAAGCACTGAGAGATGAGCTCAGAGAAACCATTTTAGTTGCGTAGGTCAAAGACTGGAGAGCAACAACAAGCTCCCTCAATTTATTGTATCAATTTTCCTTTCCCATGAGAAACTTTTAGTTGAAACTGGAATTAATTCACTTTTCCTTGCAGAATTATTTGAAAGATAAGACTTAGAGTAGATATATTTTATCAGATTTATTTAGAAATACCTAGAAAGACATTGTTTTTATATTAATGTTTTTGCACTGATGTGAATTTATCATTTTTCCACAAATGTCCTTGCCACATTGATGGAGAAAAAATATTATTATGGACGTTTCAATGCTCCTTTCAACACTTTCACTATAGTAAAACTAAACTTGGAGGAAATAACACTTGATTTACAATAGAATAAGCACAGGGCAGAGCAGCAGGATACAATTTTAGGTTTTTATTAGGGTAAACCCTTTAAAGAGAAGGAAAAATTTGCACTTGTGCAAAAAAAAGCTGAAATTGATGAAGAATTTTAGTTTTGCTCGTGCTCTGGAGGAGCTTACAAACTCCATATATGTTCTATAACTATATAGTTCTATAACTCCATGTATGTACTACCACATGCACCGTTAGACTTTGCATACTACTGGGGTTCCATTCATGAACTGATCATTTGATCTGTCTAATCCAGGAAAATATTCCTTGCCCTTTGCATATTAGATATAATGTAGATGAAAATTGACTTTGAAAGTAACATAATATCTAGGAATAAGTAGTGTTTGCTGAAATTATTTCATACAGCATGTGAGATGAAGAAGTAAATACATTCGTCACCAATCTTCTTTTATGTGCATTTTAAGATAACATTGTGGTCAAGTTGTGTGTTAATTTGATGAGTTTATTGCCCAGAAGAAATTAAAATCTTAATGTTTCTCACAATAAATTATTTGGAAAGAAGGCAAAATATCTGTGAACATATTCAGTTGTTTTTTGTTCACAGAAAATTGTTATTTGGTGCGTTTCAGGGGTGAAATTTTCTAGTGACATGAATGGCATGGCAGATTTTCATCAGAATTTTCTTACGATTACTTAGGAAATAACATTGCATATCAAAATCTCTCTCAAGAGATTGGATTTCTCCTCAATTTCTTCTTGTTTTTGCCCTTTGTAAGCATGTTTGCTTCTTCTGTGTGTTTCAGAGATTTTTTTTTCAGAGATTTATGGATGATTTAATACACATGACCTTAAGCTTGAATCAGACTCATAGGATTTCGTCAAGTACTACTAATGCTCAGTGAAGTAAAGGTTGCGTTACTGACCTGGGATTCTTCTCCTTTATTCAATGTGTGACATTCTTTCCTCTTAACTGAAAGGTACACTGCTTTAAAGAAAAACTTGCATTGTTTTCTCCTAACAGTTCCACTTTTGACTTCTAATTGAAATTACTCAACATTTAATTGAAAGAGTTAAAAATAAAATTCTAGTAGTTATTAGTGACCTGTATTGAATAAAATTTGCATTACTGTTATTTAAAAGGGACTTCATTGGAAATATTCCTGGAAAAGTGGAAATCTAAGCCTGCGTATGGACAAGGGAGATCCATTCACTGGTTTATGGATGCCAGGTTCCTCCACTGTAGCCACAAACTGATCCAGAGCTGCCTTTGATCCAGTGTTTTTTATTTGAAACTCTGAAATTTCTGCAAAAAATGTAAAATCTTGTGTAGCCAGTGAACTCCCCATTGTGCATCTGAGAACCTTTATGTGTTTTTTATTCCGGCAAATACATAGAATTCATGCACCCTCCTGATGGCCTCAGACAATGGCAAATAACTGGCATGGAGGGCTAAAACCACAGACGTCATACTCTCTTCTGGACGCGTCAGCACAAGTACATTAAACATATCAACGTGTTCATGCATGCTAATCTATGTTTTGGAGGACATCAGAATCCCAGTACAGCTAGGGTTTCACAGCATGTGCTGTACCTTTTGGTGCTGTGTATATAGTTCCACTGAGGCAAGCTTTAGGTAACTGCTGTGTTAGATGGGAAAACTCCTTTCTCAAGCAGTCCCCAATTATTTGTGGCCATACGTTACATCACTGTTGGGTTTAGGACTTGTCTTTTTGTCGGTTTTGGGCCTTTTTTCCTCTTGCGGAATTTTCCCCCATACGTGTTGCTAGGAGACAACAACCAGTGGATACTTAGGAGAGACAAAAGAAGGTGTCACAGCTCAGGGGAGGGGTGCAGCTGGCTACTCTGTCTTTACCTGGGGCTTCTGGTGAGCGGCAGAGATGCCGCCAGGTTTGGACTGGGGAAACGGGCTTGGGTGCAGCCCCTCACTGTCTTGAGCTCAGCTTTCAGAGGGGAGAGGGGCTGCGGTCGCTGTGGAGAGAATTTGTCACCACTGCAGGGCTCCATCTCCTGCTGCCTTTCTTCTACTGTGAGTGGAGCTCTGCTTTTGTACCGGGACCTTACTAACACCCTACCTCTCTAAAAGAGGGACTTCCCACTATCTGTTCGGTTGCCTCAGGGGAAAGCCCTGGGATCCCGAANCCTGAAAGCCCCTCAATTCCAAAATTATAGTACTTCAGGGGGAAGGGCATTACATTTTCCATTCCAGGGGAGGCTCCTGCCTTCCTTGACAAACACCTGTCTTTCAAACCAGGACAATTACATAGCTTGCTAAAAATATTAGATGGAGATGACCCAAGGGCACAGTCAGATATTCTTAGATCTTGCAGAAGTCTAGTTTAGAATTCCAGGCTTATATATCCAGAGCACCTTATGATCTGTCTTCTGCTACACAGTGAGCTTCTAAGCCACAGACTTCAGCTATCTTCCCTCACTTGTAAGATTGTTCATTCCCCTTCTACCAACAATCTTGAGATATTTTCATACGCAAATCTTTCCATGGTTTCACCAGCCCAGCCCTATTCATACCCACACCAGTAAATATACCTGAACAAGTACAGCAGTAGCAGGATCGCTGGTTAAATCTATGAAAATACTGCAATATGGTCTAATTTTGCCATCTTTATTCACATTGTAGGGTAACTTAAGACTTAAATGGAAAACCTGCTGTAAGTTACTAAGCATCAGGAATAGGGGGCAGAATCTAGTGCTTCCTGATTTGGGAGGTAAAAAGTGGTCATTTTGTTTTTCACTCCTGTTTACACTAAATATATTCCTTTCACATCATCACCTTCAGCCTTATTAAATTTTTCTGCTTTGGCACAATTTTAATACAGATATGTAATGCAGGTTCATCACAAAGCTGACAGTCCACAGAATAAAGAAATTCTTGGAATAATTCTGCCGTAGAGTCTGTTCTCACATGATTCTTCTCTTTTTTCTATTTTTATTTATAGAATCTAGAGAAAAAAAACCCCTCATTCTTGTTCCCTGGGCACTCACCTTGACTGCCTTTTCCTACACTCCTTAAAAACTCTCTTCTGATGAGTTCCAGGTCATCATAGGTCTGTTTGTAAGTCCCTCTTTGGCTTTGGAGCTGCCTTCCAGTTCATTGTCTGTTTCTTGAGTTTGGTGGCAGCATATGGGCTTCCCTATTTTCAGCAGCCTTTAGTCACTCTTTATAAGATCACAGTATTAGATAACAGTGTCGCTCTGTGTACTGAAGATCTCTGACCTGGTGTGCCTACTAAAGTGGTGTAACTCTCCCTGTAAAACCACCACTTTTATATGGAAGAAGAAACTCTGTATTGTTCTTCCTATCTTAAATTACATTTTCTCATTCCAGGTATACATAGTTCCGTGTTTCCAAGTTAGTCTGTTTTATTATCCTGTTCCAGATCTTTTCTTGTTTCCTCAGCGGGCTGATGTCCTTGTGTTGATTGAACCTAGATTTCATATCCGGTTTAAAATTGAGCCAAATGTGTTCAGTTTTCTTGGGAAATAGGCCTGTGAATACACTGACATTACATTTTGTGTTTAATCACAGCTACAAGAGCCTCTCTTAAATAAAGATGCCCAAAAGCTGTAAAGAAAGCCTATTTCCATTCAAAGTCCGCTCAAGTACCCAGTGCACAGCTTTTTACTTCTAAATCTCAGCTCTGAAAATAATGAAAGTTTAAAAAGTCTTGCTGAAGGTTAACCTAAAATATGTCCCCCATCTTCCATTTTTTCTATTTTTATTTTTGCTCTGGTTTCTGCATATTCTTTAGGTCATCAGTAAGAGCAATAGATCATGATTAATATCATAGACACAAGTGTACCATGATATAATATTTCTTGAACCATATTTTTGGATCCTTGCTGGCAATTTCTCCTAGTTGCTGTGAAAGCTGATGGTGCTTTCTGCCTAGAATTCCACTATTCTTGTCTTCTCTTACTTTCACCTTTAACCTTATACTTTCTGACTCTCATGGATCACCAATTTTTGTATGTTTATCCAATAAAGAACTTCCTGAGAAAGTAATATTCTCCCAAGTGTAATAGAACTTATTTCTCCAATCTCTTAAAGCAAACAGCTCTCTGCAAAGAGAAGAAGCACTTTGTACCCCTTAGGAAATAGGAAAGCTAACATGTTGTTCATTAGACTCAGCACATGCTGCCTCTTGGCTGAACATCATGGAAACAAAGCTGAGTAAAGAATGGGGTATGATGATATGAGTAAACACTGAAGGGACATCAGTGCCAGGAAACTTGGGCTAGCAGAGGAAAATAGACTCAGAAAGGACATGAAGAAGCTATGAAGTTTCACAGCTGATGGTAAGAATGAAGATAAAGCAGATGGCTACTGGAGAAATAAAAAAGAAACACTAGGATTAGGATACAAAGTCATCCTTCCTTCATCAACTCACGGGAGACAATCTGTTCACATTTTCACATTCAAAAGGATTTTTAAAAATTTTGAGAGGCGCTGGAAAATTGGAGCAGATCCAGTTTGGGGGGAACAAGATGATCATAGTGATGGGGAACTTAGCATATGGTAAGAAGTTGAAGGAATTGTGTTTGCTCTGCCAGGGGAGGATGAAGTTAAAAGGATCAAAGAATCTTGTGTCTAAAAGGTATTTTTAGAGTAGAAGCTGTTCTTGCTTCACAGTGATGCATGGTGACAGGACAAGAGGGAAAGGGTACAAACCGCTACCTGAATAGAAGAAAAATATCACTAAATATCACTGAAATATTGGAATGGTTTGCTCAGGGAAGTAGTAGAGTCTACCTCATTGAAAATTTTATGTCTTAGTTTGACAAGACCCTGGATAATCTAATCTAAAGTCTAAAAGGTTGGATCAGATGATTTCTAAAGGTCTCCTCCTAGACTTCTCTATTACTATGCATCTCATACTAGACCTGAGTTTAGCATAGGGTAAAAATTGTGGAATAAGGCTAATTTAGAATTAACATACATTTAGCATTTCAAAACAAAAGATATATTTTTAAATTATCTCCTTTTAACAAGAATAAACTGTTCGGGAGTTTTTAAAAAAATTGAGAGTTCCAGGCCAGTGTGCCAGTCTTTCAGCCATTCTCCACTCTCATCTTAAACCTCTCTGCCTTCTAAGTAGCTGACAACCTGTCTGTCTCATATGTCTATTTGTCAATCAAGAATAAGATGCTGGGATCTTTAGTTAACGTAAAAGAGTGGCTTGGATTAAAATGCTTATGGCAGAAGCAATCAGAAAATATAATTTTATAAAAGCTGGTTTTTAATTGTTTTGATTGTATTCCATTGTGGCTGGTGTCACTACACGTCTTTTATTGTGCATCCTTTTTGAGTCTAACTGCTCACACCTCCTTTATTCATTTATTTATAGACAGTCCTCTAATATCTCCTTTGTTCATTTTGAGTCATCAAGTGAGCTAGCACTTCCATTTTGCTGCCTCTTATTTCCTACTCCTTATACTATCATTTGTCCTAAAATAGTTCATTGGTTTTCACACCTTACTCCAGTGATGTGCTCTCAACCTCACCACTACTTGGACCTGATCCTTCTCTGTGATCTTCCAACACCAAATCTCTTCTCTCTGTTGATTTCCACCCCTCATTTGTGCCCTTTCCAAAACTTACAATGCAACAGTGTCTCTCAATTCTGCAGTGCATCTGCTGTTTATTTCTGACTGCGTAATGTTAATTTGAATTATTGTCTACAGCTATAGGGTCTTTTATACTTTAAACTCTTGATCATTTCATCATTAGTTTTTGCCTTCTGTGAGATCACAAACACTATCTTCCACCTCTGATGTCTCATGTTCTTTTTGTCATGGAATTAAGAAGGCCAGGTGACTTCTTTCTTCTGCATGTTTTTTCAAATCTAATGTTTGTTATGTCTGTAGAAAAACTGTGCTTCTCTTCCCCATTCAAGTGCTGATTTTAGTGTCTTTTCTGCCTTTTCGGCAGCTTCATGTCTTTTTGCTGTTGAGTCCACTTGAGGACTCATGAAGTTCTTAGAATTATGGAATTGTAGAAGGATTTGAATTGAAAGGGACCTTAAAGAGCATCTAGTTAAAACGCCCCTGCCACTGGGGGTTCTCCACTCCTTTTCCATCATAATCAGTCATGTTCTTCCCTGTTGCTATGCTCTTGTCTTCTTTACTAAAATCTTTGCTCTGCTAAAACCTTCGCTCAAATCCTGTTGCCATCTTCAGGTCCATGATATGCTCTCAGTGGAGAAGAGGCTAAGCAGCAGTCATTGGACAAGATGAATGGAGCTTCTGGAGGACTGTCTTAGCTGTTCAAAACACGTTCTTCTGCTGCTCTCCAGGTCAGAATTCTTACCTTTGTACAAAGCACTTCAATATCTAATCACCTCAGCTCTCTCAGGGATGAACTCCTCTGTTTACTCAAGAACAATTGAAGGGGAAGTCATCCAAAATGCTAATGATCTGTTTCTCTCTGTCCTGGATTAGACTTTAGGTCACCCATCCTTTTTCATAATTCATTGAGTAGTGCTGCTTTACTACCTGCACAGTGATTCTTTCAAAACCACACTTTTGAATGGAACTTCCTATTTCAGCTTTTCTTCAAACAAAACAGTTGGGTGCAATCTCCACAACTGCAGCAACTGCAAATTTAGAAAAAAATATGAGGCAGCCTGGCACAGCCTCAGCTACAAACTGTCTGGGGACTATAATAGTTTCGATATTACTTAGATCAGCCTGAAGATGATCTCAACGACCTCTGTCTGTTCCATGGGAACTCCTACACTGGGTAAAGATCAAGGGAATATTTACATATTTTGCCCTGCCTTACCTATCTGGTCATGATTCCTCCGTAATCAACCTCTGCTACAATAGAAAAACAGCCAATGGTGGTGTAGCACACTGTGTTGGTTTTGCATAGCTTGATCTTTTGGTGAGGAGTGAAGAAAACAGCCACTGAAGCCATTTGTTCTGTGGGAAGCTGCTAGAAGCTTCTTCTGTGCCTGGCAAAGCGAATCACGGGCTGGCTCTGAAAATAAACATGCTGCCAAGCCAATTAAAAGAGTTGATAACGCCTCTGTGATGACATATTTAAGAAGAAGAAAAAAAAAAAGTGTGCAATTCCTCTTTCTTCCTTTCCTCCCGGGGTGGTGAGGCAGCTGCCAGGGCCCTTCCCGGTGCAGCTGCAGGGGCCATGCCAACAGGGGCCATCCTGGTGCTGCAAGTGGCCGCACAGATGGGGCCATGTGGCTGGGGCCAGCACTGGGAGCACCTGTGTGGCCGGGGCTATCCCAGCACAGTCCACAGGGAACTGTGCTTGCCTGGCCACTTTTACCTCGCCATACTGAGGTTAGAAGGGCAGGGGGCCAGCAGCAGCTTCTCCTTTTGGTGCCCTGCAGGAAGAGAGGCACTGAAGGGAGCCGGCACCGCGGCAGTGGCAGGGAACATGTGGCCAACAGCTAGGGGCGTGAGGAGCCATTCCCCCATGCGGAGCCCAGACAGGATCAACCTTTCAGCACTGCTAAACCCTGTAAGAACTTTTCAGTTGATAGAACCTGAGAACAAACAAACCTATGGACACCAATTCTCTCCTGAGTCAGAGAAAAGGAAAAGGTGAAGACACGTGAGGAGAACAACATGGTGACACCAAGGTCAGCGGAAGGAGGGAGGGGCAGGAGGTGCTCTGGGTGTCAGAGCTGAGATTCTTTGACAAGACGTGATGAGAACTCTAATACAACAAATAAACTGTTTCCCTGTAATTCATGAAGTGCATGGGGGGGGATGCAGAGGTCTATTCGCAGCCCATGAGAGAAGGTGTTTGTGCTGGAGTGCATGGATGCTGAAAAGTTGTAATCTAGTGGGAAACTTGAATAGACAAGGAGAAGATAGGGAAAGAGAACCCTTGCTTCCAAACCAGAACAACTCATCCTTAAAAAAACTATATCCCATGAACTAAAATGACCCACTCCATGTAGTTCAAGAAGACTATTTGGTCTGTGGGAGTGACTCAAGTTAGAGCAGGTTGGACAGGACTGCTCCTCCTGAAAATTAGAACCACACTGGAGAAGTCCACGAAGAACCATCATCTCCTATAGGAAGGACCCCATGATATAACAGATGAGATTCCTCTCCCTAAGCAAACTGAAGAAAGATTTTTGGAAGTCCCATACTGACTAAAAACCCCATGTCTCCCTGCACTGTCAGTGGGAAGGAAAGAGGGAAGGTGGGA
The DNA here is from genome assembly GCA_013397315.1 of Donacobius atricapilla. Taxonomy (NCBI): domain Eukaryota; kingdom Metazoa; phylum Chordata; class Aves; order Passeriformes; family Mimidae; genus Donacobius; species Donacobius atricapilla. Next base: position 32,504 of record WBMY01001510.1, read on the forward strand.
AGAAAAGAGGGGTAAGACTCTTACATCAGTCCACTCTAGCAGGTGCTGAGGACAGAAAGTACCTCTGTTAAAATTCATAGATCCAGTTCAGGAATGGCCTGGGAGTTAAGTCTTATTCACACAAGGAAGAGGAGAAAGAACAGAAGATGGTGTGCTGTTGGGCATCTTCTCTTTGAGAAGGGGAGAAGAAATTGTGAAACCTAAAATAAAAAGTAGGTGAAAAAAAATGGTTGTATTTATCCAGCCTGCTAAGGATGACAGTATTACTGTAGAGGCCAAGTTGGAGAGAAGCAGTTCTTGACTCACAAGGCTTCAGTGATCTGGCCGTGAAACATCACAAGTTAGCTCACCTGGAAAAAAATTTTTATAGAAACCTAGGTCATGTCAAGTACAAAATATAAAAAAACATATTACTGAGGAAAATAAGGAGTATGTAAGTACTCAGGGTGTTATACAGGCTCTCTGTGCAATAAAAAATCCCCCAGCCATATGCATGAGAATAGCTTTGCCTCGAGGAGGAATTTAATTTAGGGACCAGAGATCCACGAAAACATATTTTCTCAGAGTTATGTAACTTTTTGTTTGCTTACCTAGAACTGACAGCATGTTAATCGACCTACAATACATGAAAAAGGATCCTTTCTATTAACTGGTATCAATAACAATAAAATTACAGCATACTCTCATGGAAAACAGCACAAAAATAGGAATAAATGTGATATGAAAGAAAACTACTATTTTCATCTTCTCTTGTGGAAATTGCAGTGAAAGTGCCTTTTTAAGATGGTCTAAAATGAAAACTTGGGGTGGGTCTGGTTATATTAAAAGAATCAGGTGAATGTCAAATTCTCTTTTTCTGAAAAGCTAAGGTGCACTCCTTTTTGAGCCAGCCTGGCTCAAACAGTGAGGGAAATAAGGGAATTACTGTGCAACAGCTTCCATGTGACAGACCTCTACCATTTGCCCCAGTGAACCAGGTCTGAACCTGAAGTATGCAGAAAGGCATGATAGGGAGACAAAAAAAGGCTGTAGAAAACAGAGTAGAAAGCTTTTAAGGCTCACAAGTAAAAATTGTTTGAATTTGTTAAGTGCTAGTTCATGGATGCAAGACATGTAGCAATCTAAACTGTGATGGGATTTGACAAAGCGTTAGGAAAGTGGAACATTTCCTGCTATTGTGCTCATTTTGTGTGCATTTTCTGCTTTTTAATTGAAAAATAAAACTTGAATTCATGCCTGAGCATCTTAGCCTTTTAGTGTGAAAAATTTTGCTCTGATCCAGTGATTTGAGTTGCTTGTGTTTAGGCAGCTCCAGGAAAAAAAATCCTGTGAAATACTGGGAATAATATAAAAATGTAGTATCACTGTCAAACTATCAAAAAGAAATCAAACTTTCAATACATAGCTAAGAATACTACTATTTACAAAGGTGCTATAATATATTATGTCCAAGACATGCTGCAAACCCAGTAGTATTTCTGAACAAAGAATCTTTGAAAAAACAACCTTTCATCAGAAATTCTGGTAAACTTACACCAGTGAACACATTAAAATTGTAACAGATGCTACTCTTAAAGCTCATAAAATTGGTTCTATTTTGGTATTTCCTCTGTGAGTTCATATTTCCCCATGAAAATATAGCAAAATCAAAACCAAAGAAATCTTGACATTTCTTTCAAGCTTTAAATAATGTTTAATTTGCATTTACTCTTTGAGCCATGTAGAACAGGGTATTTTTAACCTTTCTTTCACCATCCTCCAAGTATTTGTTAAAACAAAAAGAAAGCAACTGAGGTACCACCTACACAGTAGACAACTCAATTTGTTGCAATGTAATCTGTACATGCCAGAGTTTACAGTGAGGTCTCTGTACCTCTTTTAACATATTGCTTCTGGATGAAATTTTTATTTACAAAATTTAAAGCTTTGTATATTTCTTGCGGAATTATTAAACTTTGAAAAATAAACTGTTTATAACACCATATGAATGGAAACTTTTTTCCTTAATATAGTAGAATTTCTCTATTATGCAAAATATACAGAAACCACAATTTCCCTTTCTATTCAAACAGACTTTAATTGAAATTTTTCTGAATGGGCTAATCTTTGTTATTTTTATAATCTTAGAAATTGTTTATATTTTCTTCTTCTTCTTGTCATAGTTCCTATGAACTTATTTTAGAGGTATTATGAATGATCATGCACATGAAAAAGCAACTTATTTTCTTAACTTTTTGATCTTCTTAACTTTTTGATCAGAAAACATTCTCAGATGATTGAGATAGAGTAAAATTTTCTGTTTCACTGGAAAATAATTACTATTCTGTCAAAAATGAAAGTGGCATTTAAGAGGAAAGATTTATCTTTAGCTAGTTAAAAGCCTTCCAATAGGATAGCTTTGCTAATTACATTAAACATTTTTCTTTTTTGTTGTTGCTTCCTCTCCTTCTCCTCGGTTTGTGTATAGTTCTTTATTTTTCCAAATATTTACTGCTCTTTAGAGTTTTATAAAGGGAAAAGGGGGAAGGTGATTGGATCATGTCTGTGTTGAGAATTAGCTACAATACACTATTGTTAAGAAAGTAACCAGATGCTTAACTAAAATATTCGATACTCTGTGCTACAGTGAAAAACTCTTCTTAAAACACAGATAAAGCAAAGTCAGAGGAAAGGCATGCTCTTGAAATATGAAGTGAGGAAGTAATCTGAGTGCATGTTTTTGAGATATCTGACTACCCACAGAGGAATTATGCTAAAACCAGAGCTAGTTCCAGGTTTATTATCTTTCACTGAAAGTTGGACCTTCTGAAATCCAATGCAAGGATCACAAATGGGGATTTTGTTTCATGATGGTGTAACTGCATTGGTGTGGTAGGCTGACCCTGGCTGGATGCCAGATACCCACCAAAGCCACTTTACCACTCCCCTCTGCAAGTGGACAGGAGAGAGGAAATACAATGATGTGTTCATGACTTGAGCTAAGGACAGGGAGAGATTCACACACAGATTATTGTTATGGACTTGGCTTGGATATTAACTGAATTTATTACCTATCAAAATCAGAAGAGGAAATGAGAAGTGAAACAAATCTTAAAACCACCTTCACCCCAGCCCTTTCCTCCTTTCTCGGCTCACTTCCTCCTCCCGCAGCGGCACAGGGAGGCAGGAATGGGGGTTATGTTCAGTTCATCATAAGTGCTCCTGCCACTGGCCAGGGAGCGGAGTCATTTCCCTGCACCAGCATGGGGTCCTTCCCACAGGAGATGTTCACAAACTTCTCCAGTGTGAGTCTTTCCCATGGGCTACAGTTCTTCACGAACTGCTCCAGTGGGGGTCCCTTTCCACAGTGTGAAGTCCTGCAGGCACAGCCTTTTCCAGCATGGGTTGCCCATGTGATCATGAGGCCTACCAAGAAACCTACTCCAGAGCAGGATCTTCTCTCCACTGGTCTGAAGGTCCCTCCCAGGAATCTGCTCCAGCACAGGCCTCCCAGATGCTCACAGCCTCCTCTCAGCCTGCTCCAGTGTGGGGGTTCCACCATGGGCTGCAGGTAGATCTCTGCATCCCCCCATAGACCTCCATGAGCTGCAGGGACACAGCTGCTTCACCATGGTCTGGACAGTGGCCTGAAGAGGAATCCCAGCTCCAGTGCCTGGAGCTCCTCTTCCCCCTCGTCCTTCACTGACCTTCATGTCTCCACAGGTTTTTCCTCTTACATATTCTCATTCTGCTCTTATCTAAGTGTATTTATAACTGCACAATAATTTTTTTCTCTTCTTAAAATATGTTATCACAGAGGCATTACTATTGTTTCTGATTGGCTTGGCCTTGGCCAGCAGTGGGTCTATCCTAGAGCTGTCTGGCATTGGCTCCATTAGACGTGTGAACCTTCCAATAACTTCTCACAGAAACTATCCCTGTAGCCTTCTCCGATACCAAAACCTGGCCATGTAAACCCAGTACAACTGGTCAGTTCAGTCCTAAGCCCTTGTTTATCCCTTTACCATCCATTCCTTTGTACAGAAATTTTTGACTACTATTGCTCTAGTCAACAAGCAGGATTTTATGAAGACCTAAACATTGTTTACATAGGCCTATGTGTGTACAAATTGCCTTTATGGCACTAAGTCTGAATTATATTAGTCAAGATGGAGTTAGAGTTGTTGTTATTTGTTGTATTGTAGGACAAAATCTGAAGGTAAATCATACTAATGGTTTGCCAACACTTGTGTTCACATGTGTCTCTCAAGGTACGGTGGTTGTTTTGTTGGTGTTTTTGATTTTATTCCTTTCTGTTAGAGAGTGTCATAAGCCTTGCTAAACCAAGGTGGTTTGCTTCCTATTTTTCCAAGCAAAATATGGTCACTTGCTATTATAATTGTGCTCCATGGTAGTGATTAAATTCCAAATATGCATCCTGTATGTATTTTAAATGCTGTAACCATGTTACAGTTGTTTGTTATGCATGTATAATATGTATGTATTAATCCATGTCCTCTTCAAGCTGCCTTAAACTGTTTGGTAATGATCCCAATCCCACTAGAACCAACAAAAACATTTTCACTTATTTCATCAAGTTTCCAATCTGATCTCTAGCAAACCTGTCTAGTGCATCATGTTTTCTTTCACAACCAATACATTTAGGGTTTTTATTTTCTTTTTATTTTCCCTTCTTGTCAGCTTTAAGCTTCGCATCTTTGCTGTTCTGTTTGCATGTGTTCCACAGATTGTGCAGCAGCGCAGCAGAATGGATGATTGCACTCTTTGACCTACACAGTGAACCTCAACCTTCAGTTCAAGTCTACCATCAGCAGAGAAAAGCATTTATAAAAGCATTTATCCTTATGCAATACCAAGGCAGAATGCTGTCTGGGGGCAGGAGATACTAATTTCCTAGAAGGCTGAATTGCTTCTGGACATGAAAGCCTGAGAAGCTTCTGGCTGCCTACCCAAGATTGTCTGTATCTACGTTTCTGAAAATCTCCCAAAGATCTCTGAGAATGACATGGATGTGATCAGCCCACACTAACTACAGGAGAAAGAGGTGGGAGTCTGCTGGAGCAGCATATGGCAGCCCCCTCTGCTTGCTTTTGCTGGTTCCCATGGCCTTAAAAGCCAGGACATCCACTGCTTCTGTGGTGAAGGGTCTAGTCTTGAGGATTATCAATACTGATACAGAGGAAACAAAAATCAGAGTCCTTCTTACCTTCTCTGTATAGCAATTTCAGCTCTCTAGTGAGCTATGCCATGGCTACATGCTCTTTTTTTGATCTGGTGCCATCACCGGGTGATGAAGTTCAGTTTTTCCCCCAACAATTGAGAAATCTAGATGTAATTCTGTGTCACAGAGACTGCTCATGTTCAATCCTAACTGGTTCTTCTTACCTACACTGGTTCTTCTTACAGCACAGCCTTAGCAAGCCTCCTGAAACTCTGTGGGCCAGGCCATGCCATCAGGCAAAGGGGGCCCAGGCCTTCACATTTAATTCTTAGGGGTCAGTACCATCCTCTTCCTGGAGGTTATAAAGATATCTCTGTCTTCTGCTGGTTCATCCACGACAATATGTGCATAGAAGTGCTTTAAAACAAGTAAACCCAGTTTGAAATGTTGGGCTTTTCCCACTCCTTTCAAAAAATTATAACTTCAGGGGTTTTTTGTTTATTTAGAGGTTTTTTGTTTGCTGCCTTTGTTTTTTTGTTTGTTGTGCAGCCTTTCTTATTTGTGGCTGTGCCCTGGATGTGGGAGGTGCTTCAAAGCAAGGACACACTTAAAACCAGGTCATCTTTCTCCACTGATAGGAGCAGTTTTTATTGAAATTGTGGAATGGAGAAAACATGCCAATAATGCTAGTGGATACTTTGACATTCAGGAATTGGTTCCCTCTTAATTCCTTATCAGACCTTATTTTAAAGATTAATTTAGAGTTAAAAATGTAATTTAATTTATTTTCTGTCTAGAGTTCAAGTAATTAGACTGTATTTGTATCATATTATCAATCTTTTCCTTGCAGTTACAAAGATTAGAAACCCAGTATTTTTTTAGATAACAACAGGGTTGTCCATTCTGGTAATTTCCAAAGTTCTTATTTTCATACATTCAGTTGGTTTCCAGAATTGCACTTCTTTCTGTAGTGCCTGAAAAATTGTCCAAAGCCAGCCAAATCATCAGAGTCAGACACAAACAAACCAGACTTAGTTAAAATCTATATGAATATGATCAGTATGGGTAGATTACACATTGTAATCTTCAACTAAACCACAGATCAAGTGCTGCACAGAGATCACCCTGCATTCCCTGGCCATGTATTGACCAGAGGATAAATCCTACTCCCACGGGATAATTGCACTTAGAGTAGTGTCAGGTTACTGGAAACAGTTATTATCAGCTGGCCACACTGAAGAAAACAATAAGGGCCATTTAGCTCCAGATGCAGTCCAAAAGTCTGGGGAATGCATGCTGTCCCCATCCCCAGCACATCTATGTCTCTCCTCTCACTTCAGGAATCAGTGTTTCCATTCCAATTGAGCTCATGGAGCAGCGATAGCACTACACAGGTAAGTAAAGAAATCTCTGAAATTTAATACCCCTCAGCAAGATGAGGGGTATTTTGACCAGAGAATAAAGTGAAGCACGAAACACAAAATCTGGAATAATTACGAATCTTTTTGGAAGGAAATAGCTATATTTTTGCCCCACAAATGTATAACATATATTTTTAACTTCTTTGTCCAATACCACCTAAAAGGAGTAGTGCATCCCCACAAAATGGGAAAACAAAATGACCAGAAAAACTTTTCTGGGGAAACACAAGTTTTTCAGGGACAGGTCTTTTCTTGCAGTTGTGATGTATTACTTTTCTTTGGACATAGATATATAAAATAGCAGAGATGGCAACATAATTTTTTATATTAATTTAACATCATATGTACACCAGCTGGATAAAAAAAGGATTTAAGGCAAATAAAATGTAACCACAGAGAATCTTAGCAAATCAAATCTAACCCATTGACTTTATAATAGAAACATTCAGCCAGGGTAGACTCAGAAGCTCCATTTCTAGACTGCCTATAGTAGAAAGTGTGATTTTTTCAGAAAGATAAAATCTAGATTTTCTATAGCAAAGGTGTGCCATCAGCAGAAGCAAAGAATCACTCCATTTTTTCCAGATAATTCCTTCTTTCACTTAAGCATGACAATTGCATAATGAGCAGGAGAATTGAGATTTCCAATGAAAAGGAAGATTCAATTTCAAAAGAATTTTTTAAAAGACAACTATGTAGTTTTATAGATTCCTGAAGAACTACAATAATGTGGTTTTCTGAAGCTGAAGAAATAAGATTAAAAACATACAAACTTTCTGTGAAACTTACTAATTCCCATTTTTGCTTGTTTATCTTGATTCCTTTTTTATGGAAGGGGTTCATAACAAGGATGACAGTGCTGAAAGTCTCCTCTTTATTTTTCTTCTGCAAGTATCCAGTGTGATATCATTGCACTGTCTGTTCTCAAAGGGTGAACACTCTACATAGTGGGGGCGAAACATGTCATGGGGCTGTGGCTTGAAAGGATTTTCTCCATTGACCTTTCTGGTCCCTCCACAATTCCTGAATGTTTTGGTCTCAGCTCCAGACCTATTACATTGAATGTCATTACGTGGGAACTAAACAAAATCGGGAAATTACTTTTCTATCCAGAATTTGCATAGGAGTTGATATTCTATAGCTAGGAAAATACACACACTGTATTATATAAAAAAAAAGAGCAGATCAAGATAAATAGAGCAAAATTACATTATTTTCCTTCTTTCTTTCCTCTCCCTCTCTCCACAGCACTCCAGTGTCTGGGAACAATTCAGGTCAGAAAATTATAGACACATGAACAATGACCTCCACAAATGTTTTAGTATCTTTAGTTATGGTGTTATGCTCAGAGATTACATTATACTAACCATTATATGAACCATTATACTAACCATGCCTTTTTGCAGCTTACTGTACATTGACTGTGCTTGTAAGCATGAAGCCTTTCTGCCAATAGAGAGGAAATGAAGTTGTTCATGAAGTTGCTATGTGGGATGATTTGGCTTAGATTAGGCTAGATTCAAACCACCCTGATGGGACAATTTGGCTCATTAAATTTACATCATACTGCAGTCTGCTAAAGACTCCCCTTGTCAGCAATGAGAAAAATGAGTTTTTCAAAATATTCACCTTTTGGCCTTCCATTGCCACCCATGAACAAGAAAAAAGAAACGGATCTAAATACAGAAATAATAAAATTCAAGTATGACTATAATGCAGGAAATATCAAAGATGAAGCTTAGCAGAACATTTGAGGGAAAAAGTTCTGGTTTTCTTCCTTTTAAATTAGTCTTTACAGTATAAAATTACATACTCACATTATATTGGATATATTTCCTGGACCAGAATTGTCACAACACCACTATAAAAGGAGTGAGGTTCTGTAATAATTTTAATGAAATTCTGACTTTGTTGCTTAATTATGGCCTTTTTCATGTCAACAGTATTAATTGCAGTTTGCAGTGTCTGCTTCCTCCCAGGAGGAGACCCTCAGCTATACGATATTTAAGTTGGAAATATAATTTATGGCTGAGAGGAGAGCAACTGGATAATGTGACAGAACAGATGTGTTTGGCAAAAGCTTTTCATAATATATACAGCAAATATTGAGACACCTTGTGCAAAAATGTTACTTGTGTTGAGTAAATACAAATAATTGAGGACTTTGCTGAGGAGTGACCTGTCAGGTATACCTGCTGTTGCAAGATATACTTGGCACAGTCCCAAGTTTAATTTATTTTAGGATGATCTGTAACAGTCCCCTCCTAGGACACTTGTACTCCGACAGAAGCAACAGCTTATAAGCAAACAAAGATAAAATTGTAAATCAAGCAGGGAGGTTATTTGACATTAAAAAAAAACCAAACCAAAAACCTGTAACGGAAACACAGTAGAGCACATTATAAGAATAATCAATGAGCTAAATTAGGCACACACAAAACTATAATTTCACCTATAGTAACTGAAAAAGGAATATTGATCTTCCCATATAAACATGCTACACACACATTTTATTAGCTCACCTTCAATTACAAGACTCTAGTAATTGGTTGAAAAGCAACCTATTTCTATTTACAGTAAGACCACTTGCCAAGCAAGCACTGATAGCCAGTCTCAGTCTTAGCTGAGTTGTGCTACCATTCTTCCAGCAACTACATGGGAAGTGCCAACAGAAAATGAACCTAATTATTTTGAGTCTCACCAAACAGTTCCCTTGGAGACAACATTTTCCTGGTGGGTTACAGCAGCTGTGTACCATGAGGCTTTCCAGTGGTGCCAAGCTTGAGATGACTAGAGTACAAAAAATCCACTGTGGGTTGTGAGGGACGTTCAGAATGGGTGTCAAACCAACCTAATCATTTTGGCAGACTAGGTCCACCCACCCCCTTAGGGCCAGGCTCCAGATCCTCATAGAGGACTGTATCTCAAGTAGGTACTGTGTGTTGTTCTGGTCATCTGAATTTTGGATTTAAATCTACTAAAAAAAAATTTACATACATATATATATATA
>WBMY01001511.1:163-16966 GCA_013397315.1 Donacobius atricapilla
ATCCCCTTTCTTTGCACGGCTGCTTCCCAGCTCCCGCGCCGCTGACCCCGCCACCCGTGTCCTCGCGGCGGGAAAGGCCGCGGAAAATCGCGCTGAGAGCTCGGGATCGGCGTCGGGACCGGGTTCAGGCAGCCGACTGGACAGACGCCTTTGTGAGCAGCGGGGGCGCGGCTTGCCCCGGGCAGCAGAGGGGCCGTTTGCAGGTTAGCTCGGCGGCGGCGGCAGGCCGCGTCCCCTGCGGCTGAATGGTGGTCCGGCGGGGTGAAGAACCTGCCCAGATACCCTGTAAATGCCCAGAGCACTGAGCAGCCGCGGGCGAGCGCGCCTGCAGAGGAAGCAGAGGGACACCAGGGCCATGGAGAACAGCGGCCTTGACTCCCCGCCCAGCGGCACCCGGAAGACGGGGACGGGGACGGGGCCAGCGCAGCCCCAGGGTTCCAGGCTTGACACGGACACATGAAACGTCATAGATGAAGTAAGACGGAAATGACAACTTTATTGAAATACATCATAAATATCTGATAAAAACATGATAAAGTATCATGTCTATCCTTGTATAATAATAATTTCTATCAGTTTCTAGATTTATGGCTGTTATACTATGACATCTATGACATGAAATATGGCAATCACAATTTATGAGATACAGATTCAAATATACTCTTCTGTATTATTGCTAAATTATACCGTATTATACATCATGCGTAAAACACATATATTACATATAACATGGCTTCACAATAGATTTTTTAAAGTAATAATAAAAAGATATAATTCTGCACTAATAGGTTTGTATTCCCTCCCAAATTCTATTACATTTCTATAGCCTGTACTTAAAATAACTTTTCATTATTATTTATTAAAAATAACTAGTAATATACTATACAATCGTATTACTCTACAATAAAGTGTTTTTAATACAATAATAAATACAGATTTTTTTCTAAAATCTTTTTGAAATCCATGTGCATCTGGCTGGACCAATCCTCCTTCAAAGGTGTCCATTCTTGAGCAGCTGCAAGGCTTCTGCAGGGTAAAAGTGTTGACAGATATAGTTAATATGGATACAATGAAGAGATCCAGTGAAGAGGGGCAGGGTCTGGCAGGAGCCCTGAGCCTCTGCCCTGGCACAGCTCTATGCTCGGCAGCAAGGAGAGTGCTGTGCGCTGGCAGGTCACGATGTGCGGCTTACCTTGCACAGCCTAAAGAGCATCTCCAGCAGGAAGCTTTTCTTCACACAGGCCACTGTCTGCAGTCCTCTAAAAGCCTGCCCAGCTTACCTTCACTCTCCTCCTCATCTTCTTATACGTTTGAATCCATCTAACCATTGTCCTCTGCACCATTTTCATGGTCTTCCACATGGCCTTTATCTCCTTGGAGCCCTGCTTTGAGTGAAGCCTTCTGCGCTCGATTTCCAGCCTGTGCCTCAAGGCCTCTTCTCCTGAGCCCTCCTTGCCACTGCTCTCTGCCTCCTGGCTGCCCTTCTGCACCAAAACCAGAGAACCAAAGGCAGGGAGGAGCACTTGGGCAGTGGCCCATAAGGGCCACAGCTGCAAGGCAGCCCAGCCAGATTCAGGTGACTCCATGGTGCCCTGCTCCAGGTACCCCACATGCTGCTGCCACACTTGCTTTTCAAATCCATTCACCATGGGTTGTGGGAAATATAAGATGAGCAGCGCAAAGAGGGCCAGGACTGTTTGATCTGCCCTGGTCTGCAGGAGGAGAGAGACAAGGCTTTCAGTGGGGCTACCAAGGGTAGCCTTATGGTGGCTGAAGTAAAGAGTGGAGGGCAGGAAGCACAGGGCCTTAGACACCTGGCAGGCAGCAAGGCCTGTCCCAGTGGACCAGCAGCAGCCCTGTGCCCTGCCCTAGGTGCTCGGATGAAGGGCTGGCCCTGTGATGCAGGGGGACAATGCAGGCCCTGGTGTGGCACTTGTGCCCCGGCCCTGGCCCAACCCAGCTCTGCCACTTGTGCCCTCACCGCTTGCCCAGGCTGTGCTGGGCAGCGTTACCTGCGGGGGGCCTTTTACAGCTGCCCGCATTGTGACAGGTTCCGCCTGATGTCACATGTGCCAGAGGCCAGCCCCGCCCTTGGAACCCCGCCCAGCTCAGTGACTCTGGGCGGGCCCAGAGAGAAAAGCCCCGACAACAACCAGGTGCAGCCCCTCTGGGAGGGAAAGGGTCCCCAGGGATTTCCTTCACAAAGCAGGTAGAAGCCCCCGCCTTCCGCCTCCCACCCTGACTTCTTGTCCAAGAGAAACAAACATAATCCATCCTATTGACTATAATCAATAATATCAACTATAAAAATGCCAGAGATTCTTTTGTGATGGTGCTGTTTTTTCTTCAGATGGGGTGGGTGGGCATGACTCGGTTTTTTCCTGCTTGACTATTCCTGCACCCAGCCCCTCTAACACCTCTGGGAAATCCTCTCATTATTGGAGATCAGAGACAGGGAGCTGTAGCCAGAGCACTTCCAGGCTCCTTTAGATCAAGGACCAGCACATGGGTGGCTCCAGCCAAGAATTTTTTCTGCTTTGCACAAGAGTAGCGCCCAGGTATTAGCAGGGATTGGGGCAACACTAGGCATGCATATGAGACAGTGACAGACAAGAAAGGACCATAAACAAGCAACCTTTGCATGAAAGGAAAAGCCAAGCAGGGGATTTAGGTGCTGCTAGGGAGAAACAGCTACAGCTCAAAGACTTGCAATTCACAGGGTGGAAAACACAGAATACAGCACTGCAAATAATAAAGTGAAAGCCAACGAGAGGAAGTTCAACAACCTGAGTTTTATTTTCAGCAGGAGCCCCAGGAGTCTGGTGTAGTCACAATTCCTACCTGAAAGATTTTGCCAATCAATGCTCTGCAGGTGGCAAGTTGGGAACATTCAAGGAGCTGTTTCTGAAAAAGGCAACAGTTACATTTTTGCAGCATCCTCTCAAATGCAAGCAGTAGCTCTTTCACTCCCCACTCTCAAGAATCTTGAGGAGATCCAATAAGGAATCTCAGAATCGTGTAGGTTGGAAAAGACCTCTGAGTCCAGCCTGTTACTGATGCTCATCTTGTCACCTAGCCTACAGCACTGAGTGCCTTGTCCAGTCTTTCCTTAAACACCTCCTGGTCATGGAGGGGCGACTGACAAGGTAGTGGATCAGGTGCTTCCCCGCAGTTTCCCGTCAGTCCAGCGCAGGGTGCAGGTCTTTCCTGGCCATCGGAGGGGCGATTGACAAGACAACTTCATAGCCTTGTTTACCTCCTCTCTGAGTAATGACTAGATATTAAAATCAGATAAGCTCACTAAGGTTTCATAGTTACTTGAAAGGAATAAAAGAATTTAATTCAATAATATGAGGCTTTAAACTTAATACATTTGGGAATTAATTTTTTCCACTGTTCTGTAAAATAGAAGTGGGGTAGAGTTGGTGTAATTGCTGAAGTTGTAACGGGAGTCATTTTCTAATCTATTGTGTTGATTGGAATCCCTGCTGGCTTTCTTGACTGGTAAATACAAGAAATCAACAAAATTATGTTGAAATTATGACTTAACCACGCAACCTTGGTTATGTATCTGTTCCTGAGCAGGGCTTTTACTGTAATGGTATAGTGGTCATATATGAAAATCCTCCTTTTCCCAAAGTCCCAACACATCCCTCCTCCACAGTCAACCTTCCATGTGCTGCTGTGTGTCTGTGTGTGTATCACCTTACCATTACATATTCAGCCTTGAGGACTCTGGATGTTTAATACTGAAAATAATTATGTTTTTGGGGTACTTTGCATCAGAAGATTACTGCAGACAAAGCAAAATAAAAGGAAACAGGAACATGTCTTTGGACATATTTGAGAATTTTATTAAATTTCACTTTCTTCTTTATATAAAAGTGTTTTATGGTAAAGCAAAGACAATCAACCAATGGGCATTTCTGCTACATGTTTCTTGAAAAAAATTATAGTATGTATGTGTTCTATTGTCAAAACCCCTGGATTATAATCATAATTAGCATACAGATACATTCATACTTTGGTATGAATGCCATTGGACCTATAATATTGGATAATTTAAACAGCTGCTCTTTATTTAGGAGAATTATTATAAATAGTTATCCAGTTCTACAAAGGCAATTGTTAAAACTAAAGGAATCTTCACAGAATCAAATTCCATGTCATCAGCCAGAATAACGGCTTATGCAAAGCATGGGAGAACATAAGGGCTTCATTAGTTATTAATTTGTGAAGTGAAGCATGTCTGTGAGAGATGTGGGAAGACAAGAGGCATCTTTGTGAGGCAGGAGTGAAAGAGAAATCTTAGAGAGAAAGGGTATTAAACCATGGACACAACTTGAATGGAGCTCTGGCCTTGAAAAAAAGCTTATCCGGGTTCTTAATTCAAGACTTGGCTTAGGTTAAATACAGTAGCTTTTGGATTTTACTATTGAATAGACAGGAAAACTAACAAACATCTCTTTCTTGGACACCTCCAGGGATGAGGACTCCAAACCTCCCTGGGCAGCCCCTGCCAAGGCCTGAGCACCCTCTCCATGGGGAAACTCCTGCTGGTGTCCAAGCTGAGCCTCCCCTGGCCCAGCCTGAGGCCGTTCCCTCTCCTCCTGTCCCTGTCCCCTGGGAGCAAAGCCCGACCCCCCTGGCTGTCTCCTTCTGTCAGGGAGCTGTGCAGAGCCACAAGGTCCCCCCTGAGCCTCCTTTTCTCCAGTCTGAGGCCCTTCCCCAGCTCCCTCATCCCCTCCTCCCAGGACTGACTCCCCAGCACTTCCTTCTGCAAGGAAACATTGGCTAAAATGCTCTAACCATGGTTGTACACAAGCTAGGACAGCGGAGATTCTGTGGCAGAACAGTTTATTTGTTCCCTTTTGACAAAACCCTTTATTCAGACAATATTGCTTTTTTTCNCTTGAAAAAAAGCTTATCCGGGTTCTTAATTCAAGACTTGGCTTAGGTTAAATACAGTAGCTTTTGGATTTTACTATTGAATAGACAGGAAAACTAACAAACATCTCTCCCTTGGACATCTCCAGGGATGAGGACTCCAAACCTCCCTGGGCAGCCCCTGCCAAGGCCTGAGCACCCTCTCCATGGGGAAACTCCTGCTGGTGTCCAAGCTGAGCCTCCCCTGGCCCAGCCTGAGGCCGTTCCCTCTCCTCCTGTCCCTGTCCCCTGGGAGCAAAGCCCGACCCCCCTGGCTGTCTCCTTCTGTCAGGGAGCTGTGCAGAGCCACAAGGTCCCCCCTGAGCCTCCTTTTCTCCAGTCTGAGGCCCTTCCCCAGCTCCCTCATCCCCTCCTCCCAGGACTGACTCCCCAGCACTTCCTTCTGCAAGGAAACATTGGCTAAAATGCTCTAACCATGGTTGTACACAAGCTAGGACAGCGGAGATTCTGTGGCAGAACAGTTTATTTGTTCCCTTTTGACAAAACCCTTTATTCAGACAATATTGCTTTTTTTCCCTAATATAAATATATAATGGAATGTGATTTTTTTTGTTGTTGAGCACAAGAATTGCAAAGTAAAACTTGTATTTTTTTTCAATGAAGACAGTTTCCTTGACAAATTATTCATTTACTGTAGCGGTGTGGATTTTTTATGTTTATTTGATATGTTAAAATGGTTTGTTCTATTCACCCCCCTTGGTTTCCTGTATGTGGTTGTTCCCTGCTCTGTNGGGCACTAGAAATACTATGACCTTACATGTTAACAGTTATCTAGGGGGTATTCAACTGTTTGGCACTGAATTTGAAAATGTTATGGCTTTTGGTAGTGTCTGAGACCATAAATTTCAAGTGTTACACCATTTTAGAAGATAATTACATTTTGTGAAAGAAGCCAGGATTGAAATCAGTTTATCTGGGTTTTTTTTAAATCAAATGAATAATTTAAGCCTCCAGATCAAGTCCATGCAACATGCAGAGCCCTACCCTCATTAGATGTGCTGAATTCCAATGAAAGATACGTCTGTTGATGGCATTGACAGTCTGAAGCAATGAAATATAGAGTGTTTCTATTATTTGTCTATCAAATTCCTGTGAAGATGTAGATATAAAGATGCTTATTTATTTACAGTTCAAGTTAATTTTTGAAACAATGCTCATTAATTTTTGCAGTGATAGGAACTTAGTGTGTTGTAGCAGCGAAGATATTAAATTAAAATATCAGATTTTGGCAATTATATATTATTCTCATGAGAATAATATCTCAGTGGGAGCGTAGCTAAATATTGTTATTTACTTTACAAGATCACAATTACACCTACCAGAGTTTTGATCCTGAAACAGGATTAAAGCAGATCTTCAACCATGAAGGTCAAACCAGAATGTTTTTTAGGAAAAATAGAAAACAAAATCAACTGCAAATTGCATGTCATATGAACTCCTGAAAAGGGACTATCAAAGATAGAGTATTTTAAAAGTAATATTGTATTGGTTTGGTATGAATGGTAAAAAAAACAATCGGTGATCTGCTTTGGAACTGACAGCCAGGTTTGCCAATCAGGTATAGGTGTACATTTATACAGTTCTTAATTAGCTAATGCATATTCTGTAACCTATGCACCCTATTGGTTGTTGCCCTTAAAGGTCAGCCCCCCTTCACTTTCCTATTCCTGTGTAGTTACATGCTTTTTTCTCATGCCTTACTAACTACAACAACTTGTTAGAAGCAGCTGCACTCAAGGACACTCTTGCCATATCAGCAACTTAGATTAGCTGGGTACGATGATTTTTCACAATTGCTTTTTTATGACTGTTAAACACAGTAATGCAGATTCAATTGCATGATGTGAGTAATCAGCATTTCTAGAAAACCTTCCCTATGACCCATGTACCCTTTATTTGCTATTAAAATGAGTTTATTGCTGGTTTATTTTTCACTGCCTATCAAGAATATGTTTCTCCCTCTCCAAGGGATTTTTCAGCTTTTCCCAGTGACTCTGGCTTGGTGACTTGCCAGGTGTTTTGTTTCTCTGCTGCATTTCAATAACAGTACTGGAGATATTGAGGAGCTTGCAGAAGCAACAGGAGCACAGATAATGTGTCGCGGTGAGGGAAGATCTTGGTCACTTAATATAAGTAATCAGCAAGCTTCAATTTATTGATTATTGCTTAGTACTTTTATACAGTTCTTAATTAGCTAATGCATATTCTGTAACCTATGCACCCTATTGGTTGTTGCCCTTAAAGGTCAGCGCCCCTTCACTTTCCTATTCCTGTGTAGTTACATGCTTTTTTCTCATGCCTTACTAACTACAACAACTTGTTAGAAGCAGCTGCACTCAAGGACACTCTTGCCATATCAGCAACTTAGATTAGCTGGGTACGATGATTTCTGAGGCTTCGTTCTGCTACCTGCAGCATGTCTACGAGCTTGTCAGCTAACTAATCCTCTACAATAATGTTCTTGCTGAAAGGCGCATCCAAGAGGAAAACATGAGGAACCTTGAGCAGAATATTGCACATTCACAAGTGTTTATTGCACTCATGTGCATTTCCATCAGCATCTTCCACTGACCCTGCATGAAGTTATCTCAGTTGTTTCCTACTCAGTTCAGATGCTTTTCAAACTGAATTAATAATTCAGAACAAACAGTCATAAGCTGGGCCAAAAATCCATTCATTAGTATTCAGCACTCAAAGCTATCCCCACTGGATGAAAAACAGAGACATAGGGAGAAAAAGGCAATCCATATGAAGGATATTAAAAAGAAAATGTTTGTAAATATTAAAAACGAAATAGCACTACCTCAATTTTAGTGAATTTTCCCAAGCTTTCTATCACTTAGTAATAAACCAGTAATTAATTGCTGTTTGGTTAAGGAATCTTATTGATAACAAACAAAAGTTGATGCAAGTTGGGGTGGGGTTTTTTTGAGGTTTGGATTTTGTTTGGGATGTTTGCTCGGTTGGTTTGGTTGTTTAGTGCTGTTACATTTACTAATGTAACCTTTAAAAAGAGCTAAATAAAACTTCTAGGAAGTTTGAAACAGAACTGCTGATTGACAGCCCTTGTTTGTTGCCATGTCCCGAGTGACTGGATAGTAAGAAAAGCTGCTGCCCAATCTTGTGTCTTACAAGCCTTGGTTAAGTGGCAAGGAAGGGTTTAGAAGAAAATGCTCGTCTTTTGATTGGTTTTAATTCAGTTTTACACTTCCTGGAGGTTTATCTGAGTAGTGGTTATCACATTTGCCGAATTTTCATTTTAGTGAAATAGGATTAAAAGAAAAGCAAAACAGGTTCAACTTAAAAATAGAAACAGTTAGATTTATTAACATACCAAAGGACAAACAAAAAAAAAACAACCACCATGAAACCTATTTAAAGACACTCCCCTTCTCCCTAGCAACAATCTACTTTTCCACAAAACAATGCAAAGAGACAAAACATAAGAACTCTTAAGTCAGTAGCACTTAATAAAATAGTCTTTCATTCACTCTTTTCAGAGAGACAAGTCCCTCCTGATTCTTCTGGTAACTTTCCACAAGAGACACAGTCTGTTTGTGGCTTCCAGTTCCCACAAACGCAGCCCACCCGACACTGCATCTGTGAGGTTCCCAAATGCAGCCTTTCATATGGCCGCATAAGGGCTGTGGACTTAAACATGGGGTTTCACCTTTTAAAGATGCACAGCTTCACAACAAAGGACTTCTTATTCTTCACTGGTGACAAGGCTTCAAGACATCTCAATAAGACCACTGCAACAATTTCTAANCCCCCCCAGCCCGACTCCCCGGGCCGGCGGGGCCCTGGGCCCAGGCCCCTCCCGGCCCGGCCGCGATGTTACCTCAGCCGGATCTGTCGAAAGAGGATGAATCTCCCAAGATTCCTGTATTTAAGCAGTGTGTCCCCAGGGGTGTACACTTTTTACCTGATTGGCCAACTTGGCTGTCAGTTCCAAAGCAGATCACCAATTGGTTTTTCTACTATTCATGCCAAACCAGTACAATCTGATGTGGAGAAAAATTAAATCACTTCGGCTGGTAACAATTTGTTTGCTAAATAAGGTGCTATAACCTGGTGACAAAATAAAAATTGGGCTGAAATGCAGGGTTCTGTTTTAATGAAGAACAGATATGGGACAGTCATTTGACAGAGAGAGCTACTGACAAGCTGACCACCCAGTTACTTGTGGACTATGACTTGTAACCAGCTGAATAAAAAAGAATAATCAAACTGACAGGAAAGTACTGGGAATTATCAATCTTCAATAATAAAATAATTTAAAATGATAAAGCAGTGCTAACCTGAAAATACCCGTATTGAGCACATTAGGTGTGATCGCTGTCAAATAGAGGGAAAAAAGTGTAAGAAATCCGAAAATTATATTTGATAGATTAATGACAGATACAATAAACTCTGGGTTTGTTTGATTTCTGACAAAGACATATATGTATTGTTTGTATTGATGATTGTTTCTTTTAAACAAAAGGAAAAAAATCATGGAGTCCCGTGTCTTTAAAAATAATTAATTTGATTTTCATTTCTGTCTGGTAGAAATTGCTCTATACAAATGCTGTCGACATTTCATCAGTAGGTAGAACATCTTCATACCTGCCTGCTTCCAAAAAACTCCTGAAAGCTTTAAATGTGAAAGATATTACCTATATTAAGGCCTATATTATGTATTAATTCAACCCTTTCCTAGCAAGATTCCAGGTGTTAGGTGTGGGAAGGATTAAAACAGGTACTGTTGTTCCTTTTTTAATGATTAATCAGATGCTTGGGTGCTTCATTTTCTATCAATTTCATCACCATTACCTTGCTAAATCACAAACCTTGGTTTTAATCAATGCGCTAAAGCTGTTTTCCCCACTCTTTGGTGAGTCCAAAGATCATCCAGAGGAACAAAACTTGGATCTGAGAAGCAAATGGCACCATTCCATTTAAACGCTTGCCAAACATACTTCTGTAGAGATTAGACTGACTAAAACAAGTCTGTGATGCCTTCAAAATTTGAGCCTAATCTCTTTAAGGCTTTGAATCATATTCCCTATACATGGCAGGGGACATTTCCAAAATCTTCACTCCAACCAAGCTGTCATCAATTTAAATCAAATCCCATAACTATATTATGTAGTGGTGTGCTTTAGTTATTTGGTTTGTATGTTCCAATAGTTTGTTCCTTACACCCCCTTGTTTTATTGATTAATGGTTGTACCCTGTTTTCTCCCTGGCAACCCATGTATCCTTTCCCTAATCCCCTCCTCTGGTGATCTGCCTGTCACTCCGGGGCCCATCCCAGCTTCTGGAAAGCTCTAGGGAGGGCGTCAAGTGATAGGCTGTAGCCAGTGGAGTTCCCCTCCTCCCTAAGGGTGTTGGCCCCTGAGGGTGTCCCTCATCCCCTGGGCCACTCCCTGACCCCTTCCCATTGGTGTTTCCCTCATCCCTTCCCCTATCCCCACCTCCCCATAAAAAGGGCTGCTCATCTCCTGTTCGGTGCTCTGTTTGGGCAGAGGCTCTGAGGTGAGGAGGTCCCATCTGGGTCCTCTAATAAACTCACTTTGCACCCCCAGTCAGAGTCCTCCTTTCCTCTTGCCGTGGTCGCTACGCATCCTAAGCTACTCCTGGGGGTGGGTCTGCTGGCTCCTAACCCACAAGATCGGCTCGGTCTGCCAGCAGACAGGGCCATACCTGACCACCTGCCGTGGTGCCGGGGCAAGCCCGGGTAGGAGGAGGAGACACACTCCACTAGGCACCGCAACAATATTACAAATCAAATATTATTATAGTGTTTTTTTCAGGCTTTTTTTGAAAAGACTTTGTGACAATCTGAAATATTAAAAGACCAGAAAAAGAGCACTTCTGGAAGTGTGGTGGCATAAAAACTGGGAATGGCAGGAGTATTTTGGGCTGCTCTATGGACTTAAAACATACTTCAGTCAACAGTGAAACACATTTGTGGATCTCCTATGGTAGCAGTGGTATCTATTATGGTGTAATACATACACACCTTGACAGAGGTATGCAATATGGGTGACAAAGAGCTGGCAGAATGGAATTAGAATGAAATTTCCATTAAGAGCTCTGTGTGGGTGCTCGAACAGGGTTGTCTGTGTAAAGAGAGGGGAGGAGAAAGTGCTTCAATTTAATTTATCTCCCGTATCTCTCCTAACAGGGGTGACTCCCATATCTTGACAGATGATTAGGGATGGATTTCTGGCCTAACCTGGCTCTCCTTTTATCCACATGACTTCTCTGATATCCTGGAAGTTTGCAGCTGAAATGAATTATGAGCTAAGTTTTACAGACTTATCCATGTTTTAGGCCATAGTAGGGAGGAGATAGACCTTCCTCTTTGCTGTGTGCTATCCAGATTTCCTGAGCATGCACATTCTTAGCATTGTAATAATGGATTCTTGAAGTGGACTGCACTGGAAGGAAACTTAAATGTCATTTATTTCCACTTCTCCTTGTATTTACACTTGTATTAATTAATATTCTATTAATACTTGTGTTATTTTTGGTCACAGTGTAACCCTTTCCAAATACCTACCTAAACAACACAGAGGTCAAGCCACTACTCCCAGATCATCTACACAAAGTCTGAAAAAGAGGAAAGTCAGCAGGATGTCTTTTACTTTAAGCTGATTTGCAGTTTAGGTGGAAAGTAAAAAAATATGTATGGAAACATTTTAGAGGCCCATCGTGGTGCTGTGAATCTGCATAAATTTAACAATTGTTGCTCAGTGTTGTAGCAGTGTGTTTTATAATTTGTATGTTAATTTGTGGTTCAGTCCATGTACCCCCATCATTATACAAAATTTGGTTGTACTCTTTCATCCCCTCCCCCCAGCCATGTATCCATTCCCTACTCCCCTCCTCCAGGGACATGTCTGTCAGCCCAGGGGTTCATCCCTGCTGCTGGAAATCCCCTGAAGGGCATCGAGTGATGGGCTGTAGCCAGAGGGGTCCTCCTCCCTTTCAGGGAGATTGGCCCCCAAGGGTGTCCCTCACCCCTCGGGCTACTCCCTGCTTTCCCCTGGTTGGTGAATCCCTTATCTCCTTCCCTTCCTCCACCTGAGCATAAAGTTACTGTTCATTCTTTGCTCCTGGCTCTGCCAAGGAAAGACTTTGAGGTGAAGAGGTCCTGTCAGAGGCCCAAATAAACCTGTGTGCCAACCCCTCTGCAGAGCCCTCCTTCTCTCTCTCACCATTGTTGCCTTAACCCTCGGGCCAGTGCCATAAGTTGGGTCCACTGAGGAACCCACAGGATCAGCCGGTCTGCGTGGCAGACGGAGCTGTACCTGCCTGCTGCCTGCGTGCCAGGTTTAGCCCGGGCTGGCAGAGTTGGCACTCTGAGAGGCACCAGTGACACAGTGTATTCTAGAAAAGAATAGATTCTTTATCTTCAGATTTCTCTAACCCTCAGTAATAAAAATTTATTCATATCTGAGCCAGCTATTTCTAAGATAAGCCAAATAAAATTAGACTTCTGCTATGGAGGATCTGATTTCCTAATTGCAAATGTAAATGTTGCCTGATGTACTGCTCCCCTGTTCAATTAATAAATCATTAAAAAACACAATAATAGGCTGGATAGCTGGTGGTTTGGGCTGCTTCTAGAAGAACAGTGAGAGATGAAGAGAAGGCGGCTACAATGCCAGCACCAATGTGAATTTGGGGATATTTTTGTAGGGAACTGGAAAAGGCTTCGACTTTTATCACATGCAGAAGTGGAAAAGTGACATAAAGAGAATCAGATTAAAGACAGAGAAGGACAACAGCGCAAGTGATTTCTATCTTTGTGATGAATATGACATGTCATATCTGATATGAGCCAAAACCTCCTGTTGATCACTGTTGTCTGCTCACAAACCTTGGGTCAGTACTAAAGTCTATTTGAAATTGTCTCCTGGCTATAACAAGTGCTTGGCAGCATCCCACTTGCAGCATCACAGAGACCTTGCTATGCAGCCAAAATGAAACTCTGGAATTCTCCAACATAATCTGTCATCATTATATGAAAAAGCAATACATAAGTGACGACTACTTTCAGAACTACAGTATTTTGATTTTTTTCCCTCTGGCAGGGTTAATGTTTTCTCCATAAAGTTTTCAGAATTAATAAGTTTAAATCTCAAATGATCAAGAAATTGTGTGAAAGAAAACACTGGTCAAAATCTGTAATATATTGAAATACAGAATATTTAAAATCATCAAGAAGACATTAGAATTGCATGGGTATAATGTGTGACCTCCACTCTACCTAATTCTCATTCTCTTCAGTCCCAAGGAGTCAGTTTAAAGGTGCTGATGATACTCAGGAGAACTCAAACCAATCCATTGCAACCCTTCAGGAGTTGGATTAGATTAATTCCTCATTTTACAGAAGCCCATATCACTCTTTTGTCTTTGACTGAGAAAGAGAGTTCTTACACTCTTTTTTCATTAAGTGTTCATGAGAATTTGACATGCAGTGGGAGAGGAACAAGATAAGAATTGGCCTCAACCCAGTATAACTCACTGTGATTTGTGGCTAAATGTTCACATTCCAAGAGAAGCGTGAACAAAGTAGTGGATTGTGTATCTGATCCAATGTTAGTTCTTATTTCAAGTAGGGGCTGTGTTGGTTCACATCAGAGAATTCTGAAAAAATACACAGCATAATTAGAGGAGTAAACATGATAATTACTTCCCAAATAACCAACATAGGCAGAAGTGCCAGAGCAACATGATTGTGTTTGACTTCAGTAAAAATTGATCCCTTTTATTGTCCAGATTTTTAAAAATCAATATTAGCAAATTGAAAAAAACAAAACCAACGACAACAACCCCCCTCCAACCAAACAAAAACCCCCCAAACAACAACAACAAAAAAACAAAACAGGAGGCAGCACAAAATTAAGAGAGGTGATGGCCAGAGTGAAAAATTACAATGCGATGACAAATATAACTGTAGTTGCTGAAGCACCCTGAATGTTTAATGGACATTAAATTCCTCCTGGCTGCATCCTTGCCAAACCAAAACATTAAAAAGGGAGGAAAAATGTCAAAAATGAATGCTGGGAGAGGGGGTTATTTCAGGGAAGCAGTTCCCAGACAGCTGGCTTGGAGTGAAAACGAGCAAATGAAGTTTAAGGCTGTTATCCACAAGTGAAGGACTAGAACCTGAAGAGAATTTGGCTTGTCACACTGTGGTAATTAATAGTAAGGGTAAGATTTTTCTCCAAGTGTCTTGGTTTGGAAAGACAGGTGTCTGCCAGGGAAAAGCTGGAGCTTCCCTTGGAGTGGAGAATGTAAACCCCTTCCCTCCGAATTATTATAATTTTGCAATTAGGGTCTTTCAGACAAAGATATGAGAATAGAAGTAACAGTTCTTTACTAGGAATATTAAAAATACAAATGTAGTAGTACAGAACAAACAAACAAAAAATCCTAGAAACCCTTTCAGAGTCCTCTTGAAGAAACAGATATGATTCTGTTGGAGTAGAGATGATCCTGTAGAAGGATCTTGTGGTGGTGAGATGGGTCTCATTTTCCTCTGGGAAATCTAGTGGAAAACAGGCTGGCCTGCTGGTTTGAGTGCTGGTCAGGTTTTATCCAGGTAAAAATGTTTGGCTCCTCCCACTGGGTGAAGCATCTCACAATGGGATAATGTAATGTTGTCAGTGATGTGGTGAGCCTTAATGGTCCATTAACAGCAGATATCCCCTTGGAGGAAGGATGGGCCATGGAAAAGATAAGGAACATTGCTCCACCCTGTTTTTAACAGCTGATCCATTAACAGAAGGCACCCGGCCCCTCCCCCTGGAGTTATGAGATAAAGAAAAAAAAAACACCTCTTCAACTAGTTTCCACAGACTGGGAATAGAATACATGCTTTTAGCTATATATTGCAACCCAAGACACCAAGCATGATTCAGGAAATATTTCTGACTGTCTTTCTAACTGTGCCTCTAAATAATGACCTCTAAATATCACTTCCATGACTGCAAGATTTTAATTTCCCTTAATCGTTAATACATGACAGGAGACAACCATCATGCCCTAACCATCCTACTGCAAAAGCCAAGCCAATGAGGACCTCCGAAGTCTGGTATTATACTGCTATCTTTGTTTTAATAAATTATTGAGTTTATATTAAAAAAAAACAACAAAACCCCACCAAAAAACCCACAAAATAAAAATCCAACACAACAAAACCCCCAACTCCCTCAGTTTACAAGCAAACCAACAAACAAACACCCCAAACCAAAAAGCATAACTAGTGGAAATAGCAATTTCTGGTCAAACTGCGTATCATGAAATGGAGAGAAGGGGAAGCAGCAATATGAAAATGAAGCATTTCAATGTAGGAGAATAGATTGTGAGAAATGAGGAATAGGGCTGTGGGTGAGCCTCATCCTTAATAGAGTGCAGCTGTGTAAGACAGGTAACAGCATTAAAGGAAAGGGAGCACGGAATGCTAAGATGCATTGATCAATCACAAAAGAGTAAAAGGGCACACTGGCGTTATGCATCTAAGCAGGGTATTAAAGGTATTACTGGGGAATAACATAATGCTGATGCTTGAAACCGTTCATGGTGTCAGTTGTAAGTCCTCAGCCATTTTAAAGCTGGAGGCAGCATGTGGTTTGACACTTCATTCACCTGGGATATATGGTAGTTTAAGGTTCACCTACATTTAAGCCAACAAACTTACTTAAGGGTGAGTGTGAAGCTCATTCTCAGCGCAGGGAGGAATATTTGAATCTCTACAAGGTTAACTAAGCCTGGAGAAAGTTCTTAAATCTAATTGTGGGAAGTAGCTACATCTAAGTATGTAAGATCTGGGCTCAGAAGTGTCTTAAGTGCCATTTAAGAATTCTTTGAGCACTACAACAAAATTCTCTGTCTATATTGTAGACTGTGGAGTGCTAAAAATCATTAGTTTTAAAAAAGGAAAATAAATCTATTCAGTGTCAACATGAGGTCCAGGTCCTCACACTTAACAATGTAGCAAAAAATGATCAAGTAAACAAGTCAAAAGGATTAAAAAAGAATTGCTATTTTGTTGCCCTGATTTTTCAGCCTTCTGTGTGTCTCGCAGTTCATAGTTCTTAGGTTTTTTTCCCACACATGGGTGTTATAAATAGAAACCATGTTTTCCTCAATCCAAGGTAGTTTACATTCTTAATTTAGAGATATGGACAGATGATGGACAGTTGTCTTGACCAATGGGATGGGGAGTGGTGTCAACCTTCTCCCCCAACCTCTGGCCTTTGTAGAAATACTATACAAGTGGAGTCAGATTTTCATAATAAACAGTTCATGCCTTCTCACCAGACAAAGTGTGTGTGTGTGTGTGTGTGTTTGTGTGTCTAACAATGACACTACATCATTTCCCCAGGGGTGCTGCACAGCTTGGCCCTGCTGGCTGAGAGGGCTGGAAGTCACCCCAGCCATGGCTCCGGCTTCAACAATTCACAGCAAGCTTAAGTGGTGGGGTAAACAAAGCTCTCTAAGGCTTCAGAGTTCTTGGAGATTGAAATAAGAAGATATTCAGTAATTCTATATCATGAAGCATTTTATAGCAGTTGCAGGTTAAAGCTGATGCCCCACCTGCATCTCATAGCCCACCCCAAGGTGAATGACATCAGACTTCATTCCCATGTTCCCTTTTAAAATTCTTTTTGTCTTCATAAAAGAGCACATCTTATGGCCCTGTCACAGAGATCCTCTGTGTCAGGGTAAAAAATCCCCTTTTTTACCTGAATGTCTATAAAATCCATACAAGGCTTGACATATGATGGTTTTTGTGATTAATGCCCTGTAAAGACATAAGCTACTGCAGTGTGTATTGTAGAAGCCCCCCCCCCC
>WBMY01001517.1:6019-19643 GCA_013397315.1 Donacobius atricapilla
GGGAGGGGGTTGTGGAAGACTTGGTCTTTTAGTCTCTACCTTGCTGCAACAGGTGGATGAGTCAGCTCCACTCCAGTTTGGTCACAAGCTCATTGCTGTAATAGCCAACCATCATTTTTCCCATCTGTACCATTACACTGAAGTAAGGATGAGAGCTGTACCCTTATTATCCATTAGACAGCACTTGACAGTTTTTAATATTGTAGAAGGTCTGAGATTTTTTTCAAACAACCAAGCTTGCATATTTTATCTGAAGTTTACATCAATCATCAATTCCCAATGAATCACTGCTCCTGAAGCTTTTAATTTAATTTTCCATAGCAAAAGTTTTGCAAAATTGTTTTAAGTGAAGTATGAGCCTGGGCGTAGCTTAATAAATGTTTCTGCATGAAGATCTTAGAGCTCTCTAAGCCTTCTAAAGACTGCCAGTTAAATCCATCCAGTTGGAAGATGTTTATTTAATAGTGTGGTGATTACTGCTCTGCCTTTTCTTGTGGATTTGACCTCCAAACAAAAGGCCATAAAGATATTATTTGCCTGCTGAGAATAAATTCCTCTCTGCCCCAGGATGTAAAAGCATAGTGATGGTGATGTAAACCTGTATTGTTTGATTGTATTTATATGTGATAACTCCGAAAGTTTATAACTGGATCATAGGATTTGTAAATTGTCCACCAGAATGCTGGTGGACCTCTACAGAAAATTTTTTTTTTCCCTACAGGTTGGCTTGTGGACACATCTGGCAGCTATACTGCATCATTTCTCCTGTGTGGATTTTCTATGATATTTAGTTCAGCACTATTGTGCTTTGCAAGACTAGCAAAGAAAATCAAAAGAACACATTTGCGGTCCCTCACTGATAACACGGCCTTGAAACAGCACATCTGGACAAATGGAGCAATAGCTTATTCTGTCACAGCAGAATTAGACCAAAGGGATGTTGAAGTTTTGGCTGTGGATGCAAACTGCTCCAGCAACAGGTGACAAGCGCTGTTGAGATTCAGTGCGGCACAGCCTGAGACAGACGTGGCTCTGTGGTGTTACACTGCTGAAGATACTTCTCCTGTGAAACAAGACATCTCTCATTTAGATTTTTGTCATGGTTTAGTTGGCTTAAATCTACAGACAACAACAGTAATACCAAATTAATGCAGTAATAGAAGAAAGCTAGACTGAAAATGGAGTTTGTAGATACAAGTGTTCACAGATTTATTTGAAATGCAATGTTGACTCCACAGGTATCAGTCACCAAAACTGAACAATAATATTTACATTTAAATATTTTATTAATGACACAAGCTTTTTCATTTTGTGGTCTAATATGTTTCAATGGACAAATCACATACACTACAAAAAAAGCTCTACATTTATCAATCTACATGAAACTCTTTGCAAATGAGTGTTTCAAATGCCAAAGTCATCTGTTTGTTTTGCTTTTGCATTTTTGGTGGTTTTTTTTTTTTTTTTTGGTTGTGATTTTGGTTTTTTTTTTTTTTTTTTGGTAAGAAAATCTAGCAGGAAAGTGATTTATGCTGAATGTATCT
Organism: Donacobius atricapilla; assembly: GCA_013397315.1. NCBI lineage: Eukaryota > Metazoa > Chordata > Aves > Passeriformes > Mimidae > Donacobius > Donacobius atricapilla. Next base: position 7,564 of record WBMY01001517.1, read on the forward strand.
CTGGAGCAAATTTAATTTTTACAATGTGTCTGAACTTTGTACATGCATTGCAATTTAATTTCAAATATGATTTTAGACCTGCTTTCCCATGTACTCTATAGCAAATTTTACATTTTTTCTTTTTTTCTTCTGGATACCTTTAAAATTTGAATTTCTAACCACTGACATTCTGGGTATGATCTTTCAGCTGATCCTTGTCTTGGAGGGTGGAAATGTGCTGTGGTGGGTCTCCTGTCTGAAGAGGAGTAAATTTGTGCATGGGACCAGGCATGCTGATACACAAATGTGCTTTAATTGCATTCCTTGGAAGAAAAGCCCAAAGGCAGCCCAAGAGACCAGAGAAGCTCCTGTGTTTTCAAACACAGAGCCTCTTCCTCTTGTAAAATGAGCACCTATTAGAGAACTTTAGAGTCCATGCAACCAGATGGCTGAGAGATTGCCCACCCACAGGCTGATTGTGGAGAGGTTTCTGTGTATTGCAGTGGCAAGTCTGTCTCCCAGAAGCTGCATCTTCAGGTGGTGCCAATTGCTTATTTGTACCATCTGAGGAGCTGTCAGGTCACTTTTCCTTGATGGCCAGAACACAAGAGCTGTGACTTGCTGACAGCTTCCTGCTACTTGTGTGAGGAATATACTCCAGTTGGCTCCTTCACGGGGACTGAATGCAGCTCCTGGAGTAACTTACTGATGTGATCTAATAAATACTGGGATTTTCTACATTTCCAGATTGAAAACATCAGGAATGGAAAACTTCACATTCCATAATACAAATAGTTTCAGTGTTTTGATGCTGTATCAAGCTGTATTCTGTTTATTAACAAATTGATCAGAGTTCAAATAATTTTCATCTACACTAAACTAGTAGTTTTGTTAGTCTGCAGTGTGTTCAATGGCTGCTCAAGGTGCACTTTTCCACTCTGTGCCTTGGAAGTGAAAGCAACATAGACTGATGTTCACCAATTTGATTTAGACCAAGAGTACAGCCATAGGAGTATAATGTATTTATATATATGCACACACATATATGTATGAATAGTATGTGTATCAAATAGTTCTATTACCCAAGTGTATTTCAAATATAACATATTAAAATTATTTGTGTTTAAATTAAGCATTTCTCACCATCCTGTTTCAGGAATGTAGTCAGAGCCAGTATCACGATCTATGTGCACAGACCATCGAATAAGCGAGAGCAGTGCAAAATCTTGCTAAAGCCCATGACATATCTTTTCTTCAGCTCAGCATGAAAATTGAGTCTTGGGCCCCAGTTTAGTTTTTAACATATATTTGGAAAAAAAGATAAAAATTATCCATGGATGTTTCTTAATAAGTTAGGAAAAAGAGGCACATTTGGGAAAGAATTAATTGGTTTTATTAATTAGTACTGATGAAGATAATGGTTTAGATCTTAATCTAATATTTTAATATTTAAAAAGTAGGGAATAGTGTGGTCAAAAAATTATTTTGAACGAGTTATAAATTACCACTGTAAATAAATTTACAAAAATTTAATTACTTTGTTTACCACATTGCAACATGTCACCTGTTGTTCATGTCAGAACTGTATATTGTAAAACCAGAATGTTGGAATAATGCTATATGCATTTTAATCATAGTAAATTATACTGTGTAATACATTATTAGCATTTTTTAATTATTTCAAGATTTTTTCCATAGGCTTTTCCCTTTATGTTTTTTAAGCAGTACTTCTTGTTTTAAATATCTTATTTAGCAGCAAATATTCAGTTGGTTTTATCCACAGACCTTTTGTAGAAAATGGTAAATTTCTTTCAGAGCTTTCTGACACTGTTTCTGCTCTGACTGAAGTCAATGGCGAAAAGCTTATATACTGGAATAAAGACTTTTGTGCATAAAACACACTGTGAAATATCAGCCCTGTCACGAATACCCCCACTAAGAAACAGAAGGAAGGAAGCGTAGCAGGAAATGACCTGCAAATGGAAGAAATGGGAATACAATCCAGGCTGGTGAAGCCTCATGCCAAACTTCTAGCTCCTGCTCCACACAACCCTGGCTGAACAGGTCACCTTCATCCTGCCATGTGAAATATTTCAGGCAATGCATTTTAGAAATCTCTGGCTTACAATAGTTTTAAAGAATGATTTATTGTATCAGCAATCTTTTTTTTCAGGGCTCATAATATTCAGACTGTCCTCCATGGAGGCCATTTCCTGGCATGGCTCAGTATGGGAATAAGCCAAGATACCCAAGCTAGCTGTGAACAATTTGCCAGATGAAGACTGCATGTTTGAGGATTTAGGGGTATTTTCCACCCATAATGATCCTGTAATTCTGTGTTCCCAACAGCCCTGATGGACACAAGCATTGATGGATATGAGCCCGGCTGGAGCACTGCACTGCTGAGCCTCTCTGGCTTCCCAACACAACATGGGGGGACTTGACGTGGGGTAACATCTGTCCAACACAGATTCTACCTCAGATGGATCCTACCTGGGATTATGCTCTCTTCTGTGCAGTGGATGGAAATTCAGTGTAAGTAAGTGAAACTGCTTACAGCTGCTGAAGTTATCCCATCTGTCTCCATTCCATGAGGTTTGAAATGGGGAAATAATAATTATTTTATAATTATTTATATTCTAGTGATAGTCTGGAACTTTTAATAAATTGTACCCTGGAAAGTTGTGTGAAAACAACATTGGAGAAGTCAAGTACCTTCTGTTGAAAAATGACTCTTTCTTCAGAAAAAGAATTCCTGAAACATTCCTGTCAAACTGGATAATAATTTATCTCTTGAAAGACAAAGGCTGTTTACTATATGGTGAAATGTATTTTATATCGCCACAACAATGCCTTGTTTGCTTTCTAAAGTGTTACAAATTTATGTGAGAAGGAAGAGCTTGATTAACTTAAAATGTAACACTGCTTTATGGTCAGCAAGTCAAAGTCCTAACTGGGATTTACCTCAATAAATAATACCTTCTTCTTAGTGATTATTCTGGTGTATTTCAGTAAAATTTTCTTTAGAAGGTGCTTTTGAATCATAAATTGATACCTCTTGAAGGATTATCTTCACTCATTTTTTTCCCTACACTGCTAGCATTAGTCATGTATTCATACTTGGGTGTGAATTGAGAGGTGTGCAGTTGAGCCTCCGTGCAGTTCTAGTTTTGCCGAATGGATTTGGACTCTCTAACGTGTGTTTAATTTTGTCTACCTCCCGAAGCTTGAGCTTAACCTGCTCCCCATGTCGGCATGCCAGACAGTGCAGCAGCACCACCTTGTGGGAAACAACGTTTTTCCTTTTTTACAAGACATGCAAAATCCAGAAGGTTGTGTTTGCACAGAGCATCCCCAGGTAGTACTGTGGTCCAGAGCAGTCCTCCAGAGTACAAAGGAGGTGAGGCACAACAAATACACTTTTTGCATTACTATATCTCACGGTCAATTTCTTCCCTGTGCAGATCAAGCTGCTATGACTCTTCTTAAAATTTCAGGCTCATTTTTTTTTTCAAAATAATTTATACCTTATCCTTATTTCTTCAAGGTTCTTTTTTCAGGAGACATGCCTGGTGTAGAGAGGAGAATGGATGTGCCACAATGGCTTTGAGAACCCTTACCACCTCTTGGTTAAATTCTTCCTTGCTGCTTTCCATCCTCTATGCCCTCAGTAGAGTTTTGATAGCAATGATGCTGTTAGAAGCCCTCAAGATTCACAAAGGGAGTGAGGTCGTCTAACAGACCCTTTTGTCCCCATAGCTGGGCAAACCAATGTACTGTCACCAGTTCCTGACTTTGCCCCCACTGTTGTTCCAGCCAGCTTTCAGAAATGGTCTGCCAGAACGGTTCCCAGTCTTTCCTGTTCCTCCTCACCCCTCCTTCCCTAGTTTGGGTTGCCTTTGTGTGTAAGAGAGAAGCTGGCAGGAGGCTGGAAAACAAGGGTGGATTTTGCTCCAGCTCTTTCTTAGGAAGAGAGTGTTTGCAATTATGTACAACTGATTGCTTTTGCTCATGTTATGAAAGATTCTCTGAAGGAGAGCTGAGAAGGAAGAGGTTTATTGATATTTTGTGACCTGGCATTGGTGTTTTTCACTCCTTCATGGCTTGTCATCCTGTTTGTACAAGGGTGCTGTTGTGGGTGCAGGAATGCTTCAGGATGGCCTAGAAACTCATGTGCACATCCTTCCTTATGGGCTCTGTCACCAGTTTGCTTCATGCAACACTAGGGGCTAGGGCTCAGAAGTGTTTTTGAAGTACAGCGTAAGTTTTCTCTGAGTACTATGGTCTATCAAACAAAGGTACAGTATTGGGGCATTAGGCCAGAATTTTGCAAAGAATACTGAATTTTAGTCGGATATCTGAAGACAATCACTTTGTCAATTCATTTTGTCATTTCAGCCCTTTCTTCCATTCATGTGGACCCTGTGGGCACTCACCTCTTTTTCCACATGCCCCTTGTATTCCCCTGCCCTGCTCTGTGGCGCTCACCCAACACTGCTCTGGCTGTGCTCTGCCCTCCATGTCCAGTCCAGGTAATTTCTTGTGTCTGCTATCCCTGGCTTGTTTCACAAGCATGGCCACAGCCATCTCTTTGGCATCTCAAAGACTGCCTTTCCTTCTCCAGATGTTTGCTGTTGTGGTTCCTGATAGGGTGTTTTGGGTAAACTAGACAGATGTTGTTTTATGCCCAGTTTAATTCTTTGGCGCAATGCCCTTGGAACCAGCTTTGCTGAGAGCTCAGGGAAAATAAATGGGGATGTCTCCTCAGCCTTTTGTATCCTACCAAATCTCTATCCTTATGTTTTCAGATGGTTATTTCTCTTTACTAAATCTACTAACAAGAAGGCTGGTTATCAGAGAGATACCCAGAAGCAATAGTTGATGGATTCAATAGACTTTAGTAGTTCACAACAACAATACACATTTTGTAAGCTTTCCAGTAGACTAGCTAAACAGTGTTTGTTTTTCATAATTAAACAGCATAATTAAACAGACTTTAGTAGTTCACAACAATAATACACATTTTGTAAGCTTTCCAGTAGACTAGCTAAACAGTGTTTGTTTTTCATAATTAAACAGCATACAAGGTAGTAAACTCACAAGCCTTCAACAAAAGCTTCTTCTACAAAAGATATTTTTGAAATACTTAAAAAAACTTCAGAAATTCTATTTGTGTTTAAGCATGCCCTTCAAGTATACAGGCAAAATACTACAATATGGTTCCCTTATCTTTTTCTTAGTAGAAGGTAATATTTGATTTCAGTGTAGAATTTCTGGTTTCTACAGACTGTCACTTAAATGCATTTTTACCCATGTTATCTTCAAGCTATATGATATATATATATTACATTTATGATATAGGTATCCAAGCATGCTGTTAGTGAATGAACAAATGAATAATCATTGTCTGCTGCTTCTACATTATGACCACCATGAAAGTGATGCCACTTGTGTTCCATCTGGTCATAATGTCTACCTTCAAATGAAAAACAACAAAAAAATGTTTTGAGAGTCTGTTGAAACATCCTTCATTTGGGGGACTTTTTTGGTACATAGGATTTTTGTGAGCTTTGGCTTGAGATGGAAAGCTGTAGCTCAGCTAATGCATTCTGATAGTCTTCATTGTTGGGATCCAAAGCAATGGCTTTCTTATAGCATTCAATTGCTTCTTGTTTCTTACCATTTAGATTATGAACGAGTCCAAGTGTACCAATATCTGTGGCATCTCCTAAACCGCTGTCAATTTTCTGTTTCAACAATGTCTGCACAGCTTCACTGCACATTTTTCTTCCATAGGAATCTTCTTCCATTTTCAGACTTTCTATGTAATACTTAATGGCTTTTGATTCTGACTTCATGTGCAAATGCTGAAATTTGCCGTAATTAAAGTAGATCTCTTGTTTCTCACTGCAGGATAGATCATTTCTCTGAAGCACTTCCTGAAATATCTCTTCTGCTTCTTCATACCTCTCACCTAGTGCATACAGGTTTCCTAGGTCAGCATAGGCAGTAAAAAATACTGGCTTTTTGTTTATTGCTGTTTTAAAATGAAAAATGGCAAGCTGGATGAGATTCTCCACTTTCTCTTTAGGTGTGTATCTTGCCTTCTTCAATTGACGTATCTTGAATTTGTAGCACAGTCCTAGTTGGTGATGCAGAAAGACAGAATTCGGTGTCAGTTCTAGGGTCTTCCTCAAAATCTCCACTGCCTTGTTTACTTTTCCTTTCTTTCTGTAAAAATTAGCAGCATGTCGCAGGAAAACAGGGAAGTCAGGGGTTTTCTGCAGTCCTTCTTCAATGTACCTCTCTCCTTCATCACCTCGTTGTAATCGCTGAAGTTTTAATGCAAGTAATGCCAGAATGGTAGTGTTCATTGGATTCAGTTCCGCTGCCCGCTTCAGGGCCTCCAGGCACGGTGTCCTCTGTTCACCAAACCTCGCAGCGTAGTCCAAACGATACAGTGCTATTGCATAGCCAGCATTGAAATCTGGGTTATCAGGCTCACTCTTCAGAGCGTTTTCAAAGCAATCCTTTGCCCTCTTGAAGTATTTATTCCCAAAACGCAATAATGACCATCCTTGCTCAGCATAGATCTCTGGAAGCTGAATCTTCCCATGAGCAGTGCTCGAAAGCTTTTTGCAGCTGTTTTCCACTTTGCTTACATAAGCTTGAGCTTCTTCATATCTCTGCATGTGGTAATAAATCCAGGCGTAGTTCCCCCAGGTAACAAGACTTCTCCTGGCAAGTTCACCTGGATGGTGTTTTTGAATAGCTTCTTCAGCTTTTCTGAGACTTCTCAGGGCTTCCTCATTTGAATTCTTCAGGTGACATACATAGGAGAGTATATTATAATCTACAATGTGGTATTCATCAACATACTTGATATGATCAAGTATTGTTTCCTCTAGGGCCTCAAGACCTACATCCTTCTCCAGCAAAGTCCATGTAAAATGACATTCTAACTGCAGCAGGGAAGTCTTCAAGGAGTCCTTGGAAATGGTACTAGAAAAAATCAAAGAAAAAGCTGTTTATACCCCTTTTGCTTTTTGCTATTCTTGTTTTTAAACCAGGCACGATGTACTTTAAAGGCAGGCAATACCTTACTTGGTGCCCTTAGTCCACGATACTTCAAACAAACCAAAGCTGTAGGGAGCCCTAGGTTCAAAGTGCTGAATAGTGATTTTAGTAATTCTTCTTGCTAGTGTGTGAGGACACCTCTTACCCAGGAACAGATGTGGATGTTAAAGTGAAGGGCTGGTCTCTGTAGTAAAGCTCAGGCCTCAGGAAGATATTTCCTGTGGTGGGAACAATTGCTGAAGTCTACCCAAAAGATGTAATCACATAAGATTCTCTTAAACTATACAAAATGTTATTTAGTCCATTTCCTAGACCTTTGTACATGTTATGGTTTGTATTATAAATTTAATTTTGAATTTCCTGATTTTTAAATCCTTTTATGTTAGATCATAGCACCATTCTTATGTAATGGTTATACTGATTATATGTTTAAAGTAAGCAGGAATTGGGTCCCAGCTCTCACCAGCCTCTCCAGTTGCTGGCACTTGGATATACAGCCCATGAGTCTGCAACCCCATTCCACTTGATGGTACACATACCACATACTCACTCACATACTCACTCACTAACCCTGTGGCTCCTCAGATGCTGGCTCTGGACATCCAGTGGCTGATTAGGGAGCTTCTCTCTCTCCCCAGGTGCCTCATCCCTAGACACACACAGTCCCACACCCTTCTTAAGCAGTCCCTGGTGACATACAACTGGTCCTAAATACCCCTTTATCCCTGGTGTGGTTTAAGCCCAGCTGGCAGCAAAGCATGATGCTGCTGCTCACTCATCTCCCCCTGCCCACCCACTCGGGACTGGGGAGGAGAATCAAAAGTAAAAATTGTAGGTTAAGATCAGAATTTAATAATTTTTTAATAACTGAAACAAAATAAAATATAATGATAGTAAATATTAGTAATAATGACAAAAGGAAAAAATAAAACTCAAAGAAAAACAAGTGGTGCACAGTACAATTGCTCACAACCTGCTGCCCAATGCCAGACTCTGTCCCTGCACCCCAGTCAGCCCCCTTCCAGGTAACTCTCCCAGTTTATATACTGGGCATGATGTTCTCTGATGTGGCATATGCCTTTGCCCAGTTCAGATCACCTGTCCCAGGTGTGCTCTTTCCAGATTTTTGTGCACTTCCTCACTGGCAGAGCATGATACACAGAAAAGTCCTTAACTAGGATAAACACAAGTTCAAAAAAAAAAGTGAGTTATCCACGATTAGCATAATGAACCCGAAACACAGTACCAGCTACTGAGAAGAAATTAATTCTATAGCAGATGAAATCAGGACAATCCCTCTCCATCTTTCAACAGCTTTTTCGTCCCAAATGGGGCCCAGGAGCCAACAGGACAGGGTGTTTGTTGGGGGTTATATTTGGATTTTGGTTTTTTCCTTTAAGAATTTTTCCCCATAAAGTTGCTAGGAGACTAGTTACTGGGTGTTTATGGGTGTTTGACCGGAACAAAAGAAATGGCCAAAGGAGAGTGCAGCACTGGGATACACCCTTTTGTGGTCTCTGAGGGTTTTTCTCTCTGAGGGAGAAAAGAGATACGGTGAGGTTTTGGGCAGGTAAATGACAGGGCTTGCCAAGACAGCAGCTTGCCCCTCTTGCTCTCGGCATTGGAGAGAGAAGGGTCAGGCTGCTCTTGCTGCAGGAAGAGTTTCTCACTGTCATCATCGGGTCCGTTCCTGAGGAAATCTCCCATCATCTCCTCGTGTGCCCAGGAGCTCTGAGCTCGCCTCCTCCTGCCCTGCTGGAGCTGGGCCAGCCCCATCCCACCGCGGTTGTTTTTCTTGGGCACCGCTTTGGATACGCTGTATCCCTGCACTGCCCTGCCCTTCCAGCTACCACCATGGAGCTTCTGGTACATCCCACCCACCAGCCCGGGATTGTCCACTGTTCCAGCTTGGTGCCCTCGGAGCCCTGCACCGAGACCAGACTGCCCCAGGTTTTGTGAAACAAAAGCCCCCTCGAGGTTCCTGGTTTTGTTTATCATTAATGGTGTAGTTGTTGTTGTTGTTTGTTTGCCTTGTTATACATACCAGTAAAGAGCTGTTATTCCTATCCCCATATCTTCCCCTGAGAGCTGACTTAATGTCAAAGTTTTAATAATTCAGAGGGAGGGGGTTTGAATTCTCCATTCCAAAGGGAGGTCCTGCCCTCCCTAGCAGACATCTGTCTTTTCTAACCAAGACAGTTATTTGGGTTTTCTCTGCTGCCATTGCCTACCTGCGTTCCTGTGTGGGTGAACAGATTGGCCTTTCTCATACAATCAAGGGGACACTCTTACAACACAGAGATGACATTTTAGCCCACACTGTGCGTTCTCTTAATTAAAGAAGGAATGACACACAATTCTGAGGCTTCTCAGTCAAATCCTCCTTTCTTAGAAAGACTTTCTTGCTGTCCCTCCTGTAACACCTAGCAGTCTAACAGCCTGTGAGGCATAGCATGTGCTGCTGCTCAACTGCACAATCCAGCCTTTTGGGTAAAAAAAGGACTGAGTAAAAAGGTTGCAAAATTATGAGGAGGCAAATCAAGGAGGAATATCAGAAACACAGCTTTGAGAGACAGATTACCCCTCTTTGGCTGGGCACCAGCTGCATCTGCTGCAGCCTGGATTTCATCCCCACACTGCATGCACAAAATTTTTCTGACTTTTTGTTCTACTCACAGAGACAGAACCTCATTGGAAAAACAATAACATGACAACATTCAAGAGAATCCTTATTTTATTTTGATTCTTTTCTAAATATTCTGCAAATTATTTTTTGTTGTTTGGATGCTCAAAGTCCATCACAGCTTACATTTATGTAAATAATAAACATATTTTTCCTGTGGCATAGAGAAAACAAAGCGTATTTCAGAGACTGGATTGCTTTCTTACCTCATGGTTTTCCTTCTCTGCACATTTGTCTTCAGACAGCCTCAACGACAATGGAGTGCTGCCCACTGTTGCTGTGCCTTCCATTTTATTTGCTCCAGCCTCACATGATCTGTGATGAAATTATTGGGAACAGAAACTATAACTTAGTCTTACTCTAGATTTGCCGAAGCAGAATAGTAAGTCTGCAGAATCGAAACTATTGAGTCACTAAGCTGCTTTTTTCAGCCTGGCTCTGTGCCACGTACTACTTTGTATTGCGGAGAATGTGGCACAGTTCCTAATGCTCCCAGTGTTTATTATGTTCAAAGGCAGAGACATCCATGAAAAAGAGAATATTTCAGGCTGACCTGGTTATCATGCATAGGCTGGGGAAGGGTCATTTGCTCCTTGTGCCTCTGCTGATGCATCTTTGCACAATTCTGAGCCATGCTGTAGGCTCCTATTTTATTGGTGTTTTGTCACCCACATAACACAAACAAACCCTTCTCTCCCCTCTCTGCACTCCTTCATCCTGTACCTCCACATCATGAGGTCTCCGCTGCTGTACCAGGCTGCTGTTTTTCTGCACTATGCCATTGTCTAAGAGTACTAAATATCCCATCTATACGAAATGTTTGTTGCTACTCTCTACATAAACCCATGACTATCCTTTTGCAAATCAAATTAGATAGAGGCAGTCAGTTTGAGAAACTGCTGTCACAGCTGTGCCAAGGAAAACAAAGCTGCAGGCAGGTCAGGACAAGGTCAAACTGAGCAGACCTGGCAAGCCTTGGTCCCAAGGCCATGCAAAGCCAGTGCAAAGCTTACAGCCTGATGCTGGCGAAAGCAATGCTGCTACAAGCTACAGAGATGGGAATGGCCTGGGGACTGGAGCATCTATGAACAACTCATTGATGCTCAGTTTAAAAAAACAAAAAATGCTCTGTAAATTGACTTTGAGGGTAACAAAGATAACCAAGAAATAGATTGCAACATATATCAATGGTACCATGTATAGTAAATTCAGATGTAACATGAAGCTGCAGACCAGAGAAGGAAAAAAAAAAGGTGCAAAAGTGTGTTAGCAAACTTATAAAAATGACTCAAATTGAATCTGGTGAGAGGAAGAAGAAATCACAACCATCAACATGACAGCAAAGATGGTAGTACCTGGTAACTGTTCTTTCCCCTTCTTTTCTTCTTCCCTTCTTTTCCCTCCTTTTCCTCTTCCACCCTTTCCCTTCTTTAAAAAAATCCAACATACTAGTCTTACATATTAGCTATGGGTTTCTTGTCTCTGCTTCTGTTCCAGGTGTCTGTTTTCCTTGGTACACTGCTTGGTACATATGGGAAAATGCAGCTGTCTTCCTTCTGAAATGCAGAACTTTTCCCTAGCTTCCTTATTGTTTACTCACTTAGTTGCATCTATATGCTATGGATTGACACGAATGCCTATTAAATAAAGTAAATGTAGGAAAGTGCTTAAATTAGAATAAGAGAACAGTTATGCAATGCATTTCTGCAGCCATCTCTGTAATTTGCTGTGCACTGCACAGGAAAACTCAAAAATCTTTCTATAGCTCTGCTGCTTCCACTCCAGAGCAAGCTGTAGCTGGGCTGACTGGGCTCACTGTTTCTAGGAAGAGCTGCACTGCATACCAGCAAATGAAGAAGCTTCTTGAAAAGATCTGGAAATGGGCTGGGAACAACAAATGCATTCATGTTTAATAAAAAGTCTTTGTTTACTTGAGTGATCTGTACTTACAGAAGAATAGGAAATGTCTTCAAACATATCTACACATTTTATGAGAGAAAATTCGTATCTGGACATTTCCTTGGAGCTGAAATGGACACATCCTGACAAAGAATTCCCCCCAGAAGCATAAGGTCAGCCAAACAATTGCCCGAAATGCAGTTTTTCCTTTTTAAAGCTTAAGCACGCAGCTTAAGCCCATTTGTGTAAGGTTCGATATGTTTAGACAGTGCTCGAAGGTGACGGATGGGTGTGTGCCTAAGATCTGTGTGTGTGAGAGCAGCAGCGAGCGCTGTCAGCGCCCCGGGGCGCTCTGAAGCTCGGGCGGGGCCCGGCTGTGCGGCCCCGGCGGCAGCGGGGCATGGCCGCTGCGGCACCGCCGCGCCCCTCGCTGCTGCCGCTG